>JAVJIF010022730.1:0-74532 GCA_038442645.1 Agave tequilana
GACCTAGTCGACTTGGCTGAAGTCGGTCGACCGGGCCGGTCGACCGACGTGCACAAATCTGTGCACGTTTGGCAGCTTTGGGACGGTCGACCGGGACGGTCGACCGGTCTGAGAGCAGTGCTCTCTGTTTGTTTGGGTCGACCGGCCGGTCGACCGTGGTTGCCCAACGGTCACATTTCTGACCGTTGGCGGTCGACCGGGCCGGTCGACCGTCAGCCTGTCAGGCTGCCACATCAGCCTAACGGCTAATTTTCTGATGGAGGTATAAATACCCCATCTCTTGGGCTGTTTTGACAAGACTTTTGACAAGAAAATTTTCAGAGTTTGTTTAGTGTTTAAACAAGTTTTCAAAGAGTTTTTGAGCCAAAAAGATTTCATCCTTCTTGTTTTGGGTTTTTGGAAAATCAAAGAAAATAGGAATTTGGAATATTTGTATTGGTTTTTCTCCCTATCTTTTACAAGAATTTTCCCAAGTATTTTCTTTGTTGCTTGTTTCCAAAACACCTTGTGTTTCCACACTTGAGCTATCTTCTATCCTAATCTATTTAGGATCATTTGTTTTGTGGAAAAAGAGAAAAGAAAAGAGAGTTTGAGCTTGTGGTCTTTGGAACCACTTGTTGTAACACCCTTATTCTTGTTGTATCCCTCTTCGGTAGAGGTGATCGGTGATTGGTTTGCTCCCTCTAGTGAGAGGTGGAGTTGGTGTTGTAACCCTCTTCGGTAGAGGCGTTGGTTGTTGTATTGGCTACGGGCCTACCCCTCGTTGTGAGGTGGTTATTTGAGAGAGGAGTTCGGTACTCCCCTTGTTGTAAAAATCCTTCTCGGTGAAGGTTCCCTCGGTGGGAGTCCTCGGTGGACGGTATAGTGGATTGGAAATCCTACACGGTGGTGTAGGCGGGGATGTAGAGCAAGGTGCTCGAACCTCGAAACATATCTTGGCCTTTGCGTTTGATCCACTTGTCTCTAAACTCTCTCTCATTTAATTGTTCAAAGCATCATTCATATCATCATATCATATTTGCTTGTGTTGAGCATAATTCATATTGCCATATTACTTGTGTATTGCCTTGCATATTTCATATTGCTATATCTTGTATTTGCTTGGCTTGCTTGTGTGTGTGCCTAACTTATACTTAACCAACAAGAGCTTCACATAGCACCTTAACCCATTCAAGGGGAATCAAGAGGAGTTAGTCTAGAGCCCTTCACGGGGAATTTGGCTACACTTGTTGTGTGTATTTAGTTTGTGCAAAATTTGCATTAGCTTCCGCATTTAGCACACCTAGTTTTACATTTAGTTCTAGATTAGCACTTACACCTATTCACCCCCCCTCTAGGTGTTTTTTCAATTAGTATCAGAGCTAGTGCTCCTGATATTAGGCTTAACATCCTAGGAGTGAGATCCATTTGCTTGCTAATCTATTGTTTGCATTTGCTTGTTTGCACACATATAGTTTACCATGGCTTTCATGACCCCACCTATGTTTGACCCTTCAACATTCATGTTTGAAAGATTAGGATGACCGTTTATTTACAAACCCTAGGACATAAGGTTTACCTTGCAATTACCAAGGAATCCTTCCTTAGTGATAGCAATCATATAGGGTCCAATGCACAAGCCCTTGAGGCCATTAGAAGCACATTACCTAAAGATTATCTTATATGTGTTTCTAACTTTGATTCCGCTTTGTAGTGTGGAACAAGTTGACTACAACCACCACCTCCGAGCTTCAAGTGCCAATTAAACAAGAAGAGAAATCTAGTGGAGAATCCGATTCTCAATGCTTAATGATCCAAGGGAATGACTCCCTTGAGGTATAATCGGAAACCCACTTAGATAGTGATGATTGTTCTAGTTCTTCATGTGATAATTATGATGCCCATGCTTTGAATGAAGAACTTTCAATTGTTTGTGAAAAATTGATTGAATAATATAAAGTTTTGAAAAAGAAAAGTCTAGAAATTGAAAAAGAAAATAAAGATTTGCATTCTAGACTTAACAATGTTTTGCAAGAGAAGGTTGAGGTCTATAATGAAAGGGATTCATTGAGATCTCAATTCGAACTTGCACTAAAAGAAAATGAATTTTTAAAATCTAAAAATGATTGCCATGTTATTTTGAAGAAAAATGAAAATTTGTCTTCAAAACTTGATTTTGTTTTAAAAAGTAACAATTCTTTGAAAAATGAATTGAATTTATTTCAAAAGAATTAGAAATTTTTAAAGAAAAATAAATCTTGAAAAATGATTTAGATTCTCATGTTTGCCATGCTAGGGTAGTTTCACCTAGATCACCTATTGCATGTGCCACCTCTTCTTTAATTAACAATGATATTTGTTTTCTTAAGAAGAAGGTTGATTGTTTGGGCTCCACTATGAGCCAATGTGCCATTAACCACTCACGGTTGGAAACCTTGGTTCGAAAGAAACAAGTTTCAACTTTTATGCATGCACACCCTCCACGGCATACACATGCTTCTCACGGACACACCCATCACCATATGTATGCTCATGTGTACACATGTACACATTGTGGACGTAAGGGCCACCTTACTAAATTTTGCTATGATAGATTACATACTCCTAATTTAGCAAAGAATTTTGTTTGGGTTAGAAGTGAGACTAACCCCCATGACCCAAAAAGATATGGGTACCAAAGACCACCCCTCCTATTATTTTTGATGTAGGTGTGGGCTCTCACATGACGTGAGAGTGATGACACCTTGGAGTGGATGCGTTCCGTGCTTAAAGAGAATCAATTGGATGCATCACTTTCAAGGGAAGGTTTGGTGGAGAGGACTACCTTTTATTTTGGAGAACTAGAGCGGTGCCCTCATTGGTTTTTGGTATCGAATCTCTAACTCCTTACTTATTGTTTACATGCTTTGTATATTCATTGTTTATAGCATGATTTATTGTTTGTAGATTATTATGATAATGTCATGTTTATTAAATCCTTGACATACATGTTTAGCATTTTGAGACACCCATGTTAATATGGACCATTACTTTAGTGTTCTCACCCTTGTTTAGCTATCATGTTTATCATAGTTTAATAACATGTGAATTTGCATAATAATCATGTTTATGTTTATCATGTTGATTTTTATTGTGTTTTGATGCTTAATGATTGAATATATGTTTAAGTGTTAGTTTTCATTAAGACTAGTTATATACTTGTACATAGAGTGGGTTACAAATAAATCTATATATGTTTGGGCTTGATTGCTTATTTGAACCCATTAGATGTGCTAGTATAGTCTAGTTTTGATGATGCATACATTTTAAACTTGTATTCTATTTTTGGATTTATTTTATGAGTTTTCAATTCATGTATATGTTTGTATTGCCAAACTTTAAGATATACATGTATACCCCTTGAGTCATTTGCCTTTCATGCAAATCTATATATGGACTCAATTGTATTTAGGGATATGTATGTATACTTATTGTGTTGACAATTCATACATATACCTTGAAATAAAATTTGCTTTGGTGAAAATTTAGTTTTTCATGTTTCCATGTGTTTTAGTTTAACTACATGTATATATCTATCTTGTCCAAACTATTAGATATACATGTTTATCCTTTTGAGCCACGTGCCTTAATGCATATATTTTGTGGACTCGTTGTGTTTTGGATATGTATGTATACTTTAGTTTGTATTAGACATACATATGCCTTGAAGATTAAATAAGTTTTAATAATTTTCGTGTTTTCTTGTTTAAAGGAATATTGAGCTAAATTGTATATTTTCATGATCATGTTCTTCACATTATATTTGTACACTCACATTTCTTATTTACTCATGTGTTTTGTTTTCATAAGTCATATTTATGCTTCATTGACTTGAGTGTTGGATATCATGTGGATTTCATGTTTTATGAAAAATTATTTTTGTTGTATTCCTTACTTGAAGGATTTCGTACTAGTTTAAAAGATTTTCCATTTAACTAGTTACGGTATTCTTCATTTTGGTAGAGTTTTTCAAACTAAGCTTATTTTCAAATCTATTTTTGAAAACCCCTACCTTCCAAGGGCGGTTGGAAGAGAGATCATGTTCATGTATGCTTTACAAGTGAAAATCATTTAAACTTGAACCATGATTGGGTGGTAGATTATATGAGATATACACTTGATTATTATTGTTGATTCAATTGTATCATTGAACTCTTTCAATTGGTATCAATTTTGACATTTTTGGTATACTCATATATTTGTTTATGTATGTATGCTTCAATTTCAATGGTATCAATTTCAATTGGTATCTAATTTTCATACATATATGTTTTATTTGTGTTCAAAAATATCACAAATTTTAGTTTTTGTTTACTCAAGCTCTAGCATAACCCAACACCTTGAGCTTCAATTTTATTTCAATTGATTTAGTTTTCAATTGGTATCTTATTACAAGCCTACGCATAATTTTTGTTGGTATTTCATAAAGGAGAGAAAATTCGATTTTCATATTTCAATTGGTATTTAGTTTTCCACTCCCTTACTTTATGATAGAAAATAGTCATTTCAATTGTTTGTATGACTTAAAAAGAAAAATACTATCTTTTGATATCAAGATGTCTTGTGTTTTCCAATTGGTATCTAAAAATTTTAAAAAAAAGAAAAATAGTCAAAAGTTTTGATTTGTATTGATTATATGCAAGGAGAGCTTAACATCTCTTCTACATATAGATTCATGATGAGTGTATTTTGTATTGAAGAGCTTAACATCTATTCTTTATGTGGTACACGTGTATAGGGGGAGCTTCACATCTCCTCTTATGCATTACATAATGTGTGTTATGTGAATTAGGGCTTAACATCCCTCCTTCATGTAATGCATATGTGTAGGGAAGCTAACTTAGCGTCTTCCTCTTCATGAATGTATATAGCATATAACATTTATTGATCTTTGTTTACTTTTCTATTGGTATCAAGATGCTTCATTGACATATGTTTCTATTGATATCATGTTGTTTATAGTCACCCCTTATTGACCTTTTTTTGTGTTTTAGACAAAAAGGGAGAGAACATTGTTTTATTGTTTTGATTGACTTAAAAGGGGGAGAAAGATTTTTACCCCTCATTTATTGTTTTGATTGTTTATCCCTTTGTTGATGAGTGGCAAAAAGGGGGAGAATAAGTTGAGTTTTATATATGCATACTTATGTTTTTGCATATATTAAGTTTTATTGGTATCTAGAGCATCTAGTGTTTTGTTAATGTTTTATTAATTTAATTGGTATCTAGAGCTTCTAGAATATGTTTTTATGCATGTTGATGCATACATGTTTATGTACATTCATTGCATATCTTTTATCTATTTGTTTATGCATGAGTTAAGGGGGAGCTTCTTTGAAGCTTAACCTTAATCCATGCATATATAACTCCATGAGTTTTGTCATCATCAAAAAGGGGGAGATTGTTGGCCCAAAGGCCTTCCACCCTAGTTTTGATGATGATTAACTCATGTAGTTATGTTTACTAATAATCTTGTGTTGTTTAAGTTTCATATCATTAACCAAGATGTTAGTTGGTGATTAGCTTCAACAAGGAGTTTAGAAGCTTTCATAGTGATTCCAGGGCCAAAGCTTCATGATCACACATTGCCTAGCCCATGGTTGGAGTTTTGGAGCAAGTCAACTTGAAGATGAAGATCACCAAGAAGACTTAGGTATCCATAGTTTAGATAGTGTGTTTTAGATCCATTTGTAAAGTTTAGTATAGTTGATATGCTCAAGTGCACAACACACAAAAGATGCATGTTTTGGATTTGGTTTTCATGAATAATAGATCAAAACAAGTTTACATAGTTTATATGTATAATAGATGTTTTCTATTTATACATGCATGCTTAAACTTCCTATACAAACTTATTTTGACTATCTTATTCATGTATTGAAAAATTCAAGTTTGATAAAATACAAGTTTTGTTTTTGATAAAATTTATAAGACTCAAAAATGAATTGATATGATTGATATATGTCTTGAAATTTTTATCACTTGTTTGTGTTTTGATATAAAATGTTAAAAAGTTTTGTGGATTTTTAGAAATGTTAAAAGATTTTTAGAAAAATATTTTAAACTGTTTTTCTGACCCAGAATTCTGTTCCAGGCTTCAACCAGTCGACTAAGTCAACTGACCTAGTCGACTTGGCTGAAGTCGGTCGACCGGGCCGTCGACCGACGTGCACAAATCTGTGCACGTTTGGCAGCTTTGGGATGGTCGACCGGGACGGTCAACCGGTCTGAGAGCAGTGCTCTCTGTTTGTTTGGGTCGACCGGGCCGGTCGACCGTGGTTGCCCAACGGTCACATTTCTGACCGTTGATGGTCGACCGGGCCGGTCGACCGTCAGGCTGCCACATCAGCCTAACGGCTAGTTTTCTGATGGAGGTATAAATACCCCATCTCTTGGGCTGTTTTGACAAGACTTTTGACAAGAAAATTTTCAGAGTTTGTTTAGTGTTTAAACAAGTTTTCAAAAGAGTTTTTGAGCCAAAAAGATTTCATCCTTCTTTTTTTTGGGTTTTTGGAAATCAAAGAAAATAGGAATTTAGGATATTTGTATTGTTTTCATTCCCTATCTTTTACAAGAATTTTCCCAAGTATTTTCTTTGTTGCTTGTTTCCAAAAATACCTTGTTTCCACACTTGAGCTATCTTCTATCCTAATCTATTTAGGATCATTTGTTTTGTGGAAAAAGAGAAAAGAAAAGAGAGTTTGAGTTTGTGGTCTTTGGAACCACTTGTTGTAAACACCCTTATTCTTGTTGTATCCCTCTTCGGTAGAGGTGATCGGGTGATTGGTTTGCTCCCTCTAGTGAGAGGTGGAGTTGGTGTTGTAACCCTCTTCGGTAGAGGCGTTGGTTGTTGTATTGGCTACGGGCCTACCCCTCGGTTGAGGTGGTTGTTTGAGAGAGGAGTTCGGTACTCCCTTGTTGTAAAAATCCTTCTCGGTGAAGGTTCCCTCGGTAGGAGTCCTCGGTGGACGGTATAGTGGATTGGAAATCCTACACGGTGGTGTAGGCGGGGATGTAGAGCAAGGTGCTTGAACCTCGAAACATATCTTGGCCTTTACGTTTGATCCACTTGTCTCTAAACTCTCTCTCATTTAATTGTGCAAAGCATCATTCATATCATCATATCATATTTGCGTGTGTTGAGCATAATTCATATTGCCATATTGCTTGTGTATTGCCTTGCATATTTCATATTGCTATATCTTGTATTTGCTTGGCTTGCTTGTGTGTGTGCCTAACTTATACTTAACCAACAAGAGCTTCACATAGCACCTTAACCCATTCAAGGGGAATCAAGAGGAGTTAGTCCAGAGCCCTTCACGGGGAATTCGGCTACACTTGTTGTGTTGTATTAAGTTTGTGCAAAATTTGCATTAGCTTCCGCATTTAGCACACTAGTTTTGCATTTAGTTCTAGATTAGCACTTACACCTATTCACCCCCTCTAGGTGTTTTTCACCTTATGTAACAGATTTTTGATAATTTTACAAAGTAGATTAGCTACGCGACCCTGAGATCAGTCCGCATATATCACATCTTATAAAATACTATATTAATTACTCTGAATTAAATGAAGTAATTAATATTCTATCTACCATGATACAACAACAGTCTCGAAAAAAGAGATGCACTAATATTAATCTCGATAAAGGAAAGATGTGCACCATACGTAATCTAAAGATATAGGAAAAACAATCTATAAAAAGTTAATTTGTACTTCACGTAATAAACCTCTGAAAAAAGGAACTCTTCGGATTCTCCTGCCATAACTCTTAATTAAATATTTAATTTTTTACCACTTCTTCCAATACTCAACCGTCACCTATAACAATTATTATTACTATTCATGTTCTTTCACATTATTGACCTTTTATAGTGCTTATAACTATATATTATCTCATATCTAAAAACTATATTTTTGCTCTTTCTTTTCAATTTGATTTCAAAACTTTCAAAAAACAATTCATTCTTGAATCATGTCTTCCCTATCTTCTTCCTCTAAACACTCAGATTTCAACTTCAATCATTCACCCACCGGTCCTCTTTTTTCAGGGTATTCTAGTGAATCTGATACCAGTCTGGACTTCACTCCTTTACTATCTCACTACATCAAATAATATTTTATCTGATCCTCCTTTTCATGAGGACGATGAAGTTTTCATTGGGCTTAGTGAGGAACAAATTATTCCTCTGCCACTTAACAGAGACATGCTTGATGAAAGCATGTCCTCTGATGCTGGAGGCTCGCTTGCTTTGAGCATATCTTTAATAGGTTCTTCTCGACATGGATCGGACGAAGAGCTTGATAGAGACGATCCATTCTGGGAGTTTATCGATGAACCAAAAAACCCTCAAAAAGAGGAAGATGATAAGGAATAAGTGATGAACAGGAAGATGAGGAGAATGAAGACGACGAATCTGCTTATGATGGTGATGACGACGAGGATTAGGATTTCTTGATCTTCTGATATTCAACGTTATTTTATCTTCTTTTAAGAGCTTTTAATGCTCTTTTTTTGTAAGGTCTCTTTCTGACTATATTATGTTATAAATAAAATTTACTTCTATCTGTAAAGTAACTTTCATATTTTTAAAATACATATAAAGTATACCGTATAGTTATTATGTTTGCATCTTATCTGCGATAATGGTCGCAGTACTCATATAACTGTGACCAAGGTCGCTGTCCAGTCATAAACAGTTTGGTCGTTTTGCATTCAATAAAGTTAAAACAGCTACCATGGTCGCAATCCAAAATTAAACTATATAAACAAATAATACTGTGAACATGATCACAATCCTCTCAAATCAATATATTTCACTATATATTTCACTGTATATCACAAATTAGAAAACTGCGACTGCTGTTCTTAAACATTGCGACCATAGTCGCAGTCTTACTTCGCATGGAATAAGTAAAAAAAATTCGTAGTTTATAGGCGGCTGAGACAACAGTTACAGTGAAGAGCAAATATATAAAATCATACGTAAACTGTGACTATAGTATCAGTCCTTAGTCACCGTTATTATATTTAACCTAGCAAAAAATTCATCCACAAAAATGCTGTCATGAGTACTGCGACCATAGTCGCAGTCCTTGATCGCATGCAATATGTAAAAAAAATTTAATAGTTTATAGGCGGCTGAGAAAACAGTCACAGTGAAGAACAAATATATAAAATAATACGTAAACTGCGATTATAATATCTGTTCTTAGTCACCGTTATTACATTTAACCTAGCAAAAAAAACGTCCACGACATGCTCTCGTTAAGCACTGCGATCATAGTTACAGTCCTTATCCGCATTCAATATGTAAAAAAAATAATAATAATTTATACATTACATGCGAAAAAAGTAAAATGCGACTATATTCAAAATAGTAAAATTCTTACAGATCATATCATAAAAAATTTACAAATTAAATAATTGTAGACTGCGATAAAGGCCGCTTTTAAACTATTGAGAAATTAATTTATTAACCACTACGACCTTAGGCGCATTCCTAAAATATATAATATCTACGTAAAAAAATTTAAAACTATTGAGAAATTATTTTATTAACAACTACGAGCTTAGGCGCATTCCTAAAATATATAATATCTGCGTAAACAAAAAAATTAATAAAGAAGCATTCAATTTAGTTTCGTGATTTGATGAAGTTGGTCGCAGTTTTAAAAGATAATTGTAACATATTGACTAACATCAGAAATATAAAAAAATAATAAACTACACAGATCTACTATCTTTTACCGCAGGGACATTTAGTAATTTCAACTGTTTTAATAGGCGGGGCGTCCTTTCTAGTGTGGCTAATAATGTGCCACGTCACCGCAGGCTAAGAGGGTCTCTCAACCGTCGGCTGATATAGATTTTTCTCACACACACACACACACACACATATATATAGGGGTTTCTGTGCCTCAGCCACTAACTGAGAGGGTTTCTCAGCCGGCGAGACGTGTCGCAATAACAGTCGCATAATTGTCAAACATTTTGTCAAAGAAAGATAGAACATTCGCTCGAAAAAGACCATCAATCACTTCAACAATGACAATGACTAAAATACCCTTAGTTATAACTTTTTACCAGTCTAAAAATTTTTCCTTCACAAAAAAATTACAGATCTGAAATTTTTAGTTTATCAAGCCATAAAAAATGAATGATCTTGATTCCTAGTTTTCTGAAGATTTCTATTCAAAAATTTAATTTTTAAAACAAAGGTCTGATCAAGATGGCGACCATAAAGCATCCGCTAGAAAAGGTAAAGAAAAAAATCATGAGAACCTATTTTTTTGAGTGCAATAGCCCTAAAATTCTGAATTTTTCAGAACTGTTTTCCAATTTTTTGTTATTTAAACAATTTTTTCCCATTTTAATCTAACTTCGATTCAAAACTGACACACGCACGAAATTTTTTGGTTTTCAGTTTTGTTTAATTCCAAAAAAATAAAATCCTTTTGAACTTTTTCGATAAAAATTTGATTTTTCTTAATTTTTTGAAAATTTTTATTTTAAAATAAAATTTTATATTTACATTTTAAAAGATTGAGACCTTGGTCGCAATAATGCTCTAAAAAATCAAATTTTTTACTCTTAAAGAAGTGAGAATTAACTCCAATCGATTTATGCAACTTGAAAAAGTATATTTAAATTTCTTTCCCCTAAAACTGTAATCCTCACAGTTTCAGGTGTTAAAAAAATTAGGAATTAAAGATCTTATTAGAGATATTTTCTTTTTTATATTTTTTATTTTTTTTACACTGCGACCATGGTTGCTGGGTTGCAGTACTTTCTATTAACTTAATAGGTTACCTTGATCATTAGATTACAGTCCTTTTTTCATTCCATTTGGTCGACCTAGGTTGCAGTCTTTTCTATTAACTTAATAGGTTATTGCTACCTTGGTCGAAGTCTACAAAAAAATAATTTAGGATTTAAATATTTATTAACGTGAGTTTTATTTTTTTTAGATTATGTTTTTTAAACACTGCAACCAGGGTCGCAGTGTTGCAGTCTCTTATTTCCTTTTTTTGGGTTTGGGTTGCTGTTCTATTAAGTAAGCTTAATAGGATACTGCGATACTAGTCGAGTCTTATGAAAAAAGGGTCGCAGTGTACTGAAACCAGTGACCAAGGCCTCATTAGTTAAGTAATTTGGTTGATAAGAAGAATTCGACATGGGTTGCAGTGGTATATGATCGTACATATATTTTGTATTCTTTTCATTACACTTTTACATTTATCATGTAATAAATCTGCTAATCTCCTTATCTTAAATATCTATTTTGCAGAAAATAATAATGAAGAGAAGAGGATTAAACTAAAAAATATCAGTTAAAATTAGATTTAACTGGATCTATTTAGTTAGTTAAGGATGATCCCAGATCTAATTAGAACAAATTAAGGATTGGGGCAAATGTTCAGCTGAAGATCAGAGCAAATCAGAAAGATAACGCTAAATGGAAACCGATAAAATTCAGATTTTTATAAATTTATTTTGGTTAGCTAAAGATCAACCAAGGATAATATCAAATGCAGAGAGACAAATAGATAGAGAGAAGATCAACGGATGAGATGAAACAAGTTTGACTCAAATTCTGACTAGATACTTTTAGTATTTGAATCATAACATTCGCTACCGAATCTCAAATTTGATGATTCAAGATGATCCAGCTTATAGGGCTACAATTATTATGTTGATCACTATTTCTAATTTTGTCATTTGATAAGTGATATTCAGCAATCAAGACGCTAATAAACTACAGATCAGAACTGAATATCTACATCAAATTAAGTTTGGAGATAAGGGGAGGATTCAAATTCAAAAATAGCCAGTTCTCCCTATCTTCATACTCCTTTAACCTCTGCATTTCTTCTATAAATACCTGCAATCTCAAAGGCAAGGAACGACCAAGCAGAGAATAGAACTTAGGATAATTTGTAGTTTGTAACTTAGATTTTCAGTTTTCTTTTAATGTAATTTTACTTTTCTTTATGTAACTGAGAGGAGAGACGAATTTCATGGAGGAATGAGAGCAAGCTTGTACTGCAGGTGACACCAGTGTAAGTGATCTCTTCTTTCATTGTTATTTGAATCGAATCAAAGTTTCCTTTTCTTTCTTTACTCTTGTTTTCTTTACTCTCCTCTGATGTGTTGCAATCCAAGAGAATCCGATAGCCTCGAGACTGCTTAGCCATTGCAAGTGCCCTTGATGGCCTATGGTGATAAACAACCCTTCTCTTGCTAGTATAGTTTGCCCTTTTATTCGTAGTGTAGATCGAGAATGGGGAAGATCCTATACGCCATGCTTGATTGCCTTCAAAGATAAGGTAAGTCGTCACAACGGATCCAAGTATATGAGCACTGAAGAGGTAAGTAATTTTTAGGTTATCTTTCTTTAATTATTTAGTTTAGAACACTAACACCCACTTCTTTTATCACTCCTTTTTCATTTCTTTGTACATATCCAATTCTGGTTTCTCCATCTTCCCAGTCTCTCACTTTCTGCTTAACTTCATTGTAATTTATTTTTCTTTTCTTTTTAAGAACTAAAGAAGAACTTTAAACATACTTTGTATCTAAAAGAAAACTTACTAAAAAGCTTCCATCGCTAGTCCCTTCTTGTGGATCACGACCCGCATAGCCACTTGCTATCGCGGTAGAATTGAGTAACTTGCACTGTTTATTTTAAAGTTCTGAAATTCTGTATTTTTGTGTGCAGGTTTAACCTCAATCAAAATTTTGGCGCCGTTGTCGGGAAGGGACGGCTAGTAATTCTCTTTAAAGTTTACATTTTTAGTTAACTTTCTTCTTTGTTTTTTGTACAGATTTAACAACAAGGAATTCTTGCTACAGTGGACACATAAGTGGCCTTGGACTCTGCTCAAGAAAAAGAGCCAAAAAGCCCTCAATGCTACAGTCCTGTGGCAAACTGAGTGAACTAGTAACATGTATTTTCTGCAGGTTGGCTGAATTGCGTAGTTTAAATATCTGTAGCATTTATTTCCTTATTTGTCTCACTGTATTTACTTTCTAACCTCAACAGTAAATAATGATTGTAAATGCTAAAAAATGATTTAGACTTTGCATTTAGGCACGTGCCTATTTCAATACATTTTCTATTTACTGTTGAAGAGTGCTGGAGCAAAGGTACGTGTGCATAGCATTTAGTATAAGAACACTTTTGGATTGTTTACATTGCTTAAGTGTTGCTTTTCTTGTACACTGCACTAAATTGATCTAAGGGCTTGTTCTATAAACAAGATAAGGTGGGGAAGTCATTACCCTCTCTTAGCCCACAAACAATCTCCTCACTCACTAACTCAAGTCTAACTAAAAATGAGTAGACGTTGGCTCTAGGAACATCTCGGACTCAATTAGGAGATTATCCTAAAGGGGAAAGGTGTTGGAATTTGACTCCTGCCAAATCAGTGTCTACGAAGGGGATTAAGGGCCGAAAGCCCGAAGGTTGGTGGTTACTTAATTAAGGAACATCTTTGAAGGATAACCTCCCACCAATCTTGCCTTGACCTGGCTGATTAGCTTGTTGTCAAAGTCGGCATTATACCTCCTATGGACAGTCTAACCAGTTAGGAGTCGTCTAAGTCAAAGGTCTACCCTAACTTAGGTTAGAATTTTTTTTTTTTTTGTTTGCTTATTTGTTTATTTTTTCTTTGTTTGTGTTTTGTTGTGTGATATGGCTTATAATAATAGTTTTTCCATTTTAATGGTAATCCATATTACACACCAACCTCTTTTTCAGATATTACCAACCTGGCATATTATAACTTTAACCAACCTAGTGTGCCGGATTGGTCTTATCCGAATCAATATAACCCATGTCCCCAATCTTATAACCATAATTTCCAAAATAATTTCAACTCTTCACAAAGTCAGTGGGGATTCACCTCCCCCGAGTCCAATTTTCAACCAACTTGTCCTCTTTATCCACCTTATCCACAATATTTTTAAGATTCATACTCAGTTCCACCAGTCCAAAATAGAAAACCATCAATTTTGGAAATGAGTATGCATGAGTCCAAACAACAATCACAAAATCTGATGGACTCAAATTTTTACCACCAATTTCAAAACAACACTTCATCTTTTCAAGACCAATCGTAACAAAATGATGAACCTATCAATTATGAAAAGATGCTTGAAGCCATGACTCAGGCTCAAAATGCTCGTTATCATGATATAGATATGATGGTCCAATCTCTACGTTTCCATCGTTTGGCCAGTTCTGATGTCGGTAACCATTCTGTTAGAGCCGAAGAGTCATGTTGTTTTGGAACACAAGGTCCATTTTAGCACAATCATTTGAACTTGCCCAAACTCTAAATTTTGAAAGTGACATTGACAGTTTGGAAAGTTATCCATTTCCTGAAATTGAACTTGAAAATGAATATGATCATAAACCTCAACTTAGTAATTCAATTCTACTTCCTGATTCAATTATGACTCCGGTGTCTTCACCTGATTTTAATCTTTTTTCCGAGTCAATATTGGATCCTGTGTCAATTCATAATGAATTGAATTGCTCATCTTTGATGATCATCATATTAAACTTGACCAATTCTATAATTTTGAAAGTCCCATTGATAAATTGGCAAGTTCTTATTTTTATGAAATTGAACTCAATGAGAAATTGACCTAGATTCTCAAATCTGTGATCCAGTTCAAATTCTCGAATCAATATTGACTCCTGTTTTGTTACTCGACTTGAGTAATATTTTAGAGTCAGTTTTGATTCCCACACCTATATTCTTGAACTTGAATCACCAATATTAAGTCACATTCCATTGTTGGAAAATGAATGTGGACTTGAGTTTCAACTTCTTGATTTGGACCCATTTCTGAACCAATCTCGACTCCTGAACCTTTACTTGACTTAAGTCACTTTCCTGAGTCGGTATTAGTTCCCGTTCTTCCTGAGTCCAAGTCAATCATTCTATCTTTTCACACTCCATTTTGGGACAAGGCGGTTGACAAAATTGACTCTAAAATTAATTATGAAATTTAGAAATTAGATGGGGTAAAATATTTAATAAAAATCATTCATGTATATATCATTTTATTGGGTTATATTAGAGAAATTTTTGGTGGGTTCCACCGAACTCCACGAAAAGTCGATTGGGTCGCATTTCGTGGACCAATCAGACCACCACCTTAAGGTAGAATTTTTCTTCCCTGTCTTCTTTTTCATGCATCTATGCATTAATTCATACATTGAGGACAATGCATGAGATAGGTATGGGGGAGGGTTCTAACATAACTTAGGTTTTTCTTTTTATTTAATTTTTTTTAACATTTTCTTTACTTTTAAAAACTTTTGAAAATAGAAACAATATTTTGACATATTTTTTATAAGAAATTGAGTCAATTTTAAGGAATAGGAAAATCAAAATAAGGATTTCTTAAACTTGGTCAAAATAAGATTATTTGTTTGATTTTTAGAGTTAGGAAGATAATTTGTCATAGTAATTTAGTCATCTTTACCTTAATGAAATATGCACACTTCATACACTTACACACATAGGGTTCAAAAATAAAGATTCTTATGCCTTATAAAAATATATATATATATCTATGAAAGATGAACAAATCTAATTATTGATTAGTTAGGTACTTTGGCCTAAGCAAGCCTTAGTATTTATGCGAAAGATGATTAAATAAGTTTGAGAAAAAATATATATATAAATCCTCTGATTAAGCTGGGTATTTATGCCTAATAAAGCATAAGTATTCACGCCTAAAAGTGGTTCATATAATAAAATCCTTAGTTCTGTGGCCTTGTTTGCTCGAGTCCTTAAGTCCTTGGGGTGTTTTCTCACCCAGTGCCCTGAGACCGTTTGGTTTGGGAGTCATCGATTAAAGGCTCGTTACATGAGCAGATTAGAAAGCCTAATAGAACTAAGGAATAATACCACCAAAATATATATATATATATATAAATAAATAAGGCATAAGAGTTAGAGTTAAAGAATCCTTAGTCAAAATTTTCACGGTCACAAGGTGCATATGACTTAGGGTAAAGTAATAGATTAGATGAGAAGTACAATTTGACTCCTTACTTTGATTGATAACAATTTTTGAATAGAGACTAAGTTTAGGAATGAAAAATTCAGTTTTCCTATAACTTATAAATTACTTAAATCTTACAATAATATTTCAAATAATTTTCTCTTTCAAAATGCTTTTCGAAAATACTAACTCTTTGTTACTCTTTCTTTATGGATTTTGTGGGTGCAATCCACTGAAAATCCTCACGAGACAAAACTCGTCCTCTAGGGGTAACCTAGAGGTTTAACGGCTTGTTGCAGAAGCTCAGTGCAATCGCGTGACCTGCGAAAGTGGTCTAATAATCTTTAGTTTAGTTTTGTACTTTTGCTCGAGGACGAGCAAAACATAGGTGTGGGGGTGTGATCGTACATATATTTTGTATTCTTTTCATTACACTCCTACATTTATCGTGTAATAAATCTGCTAATTTTCTTATCTTAAATATCTATTTTGCAGAAGATAATAATGAAGAGAAAGAGGATTAAACTAAATAAATACCAGTTAAAATCAGATTTAACTGGATCTATTTGGTTAGCTGAGGATGATCTCAGATCTAGTTAGAATAAATCAAGGATTGAGGCAAATTTTCAGCTGAAGATCAGAGCAAATCAGAAAGATAACACCAAATGGAAACCGATAAATTCAGATTTTTATAAATCTATTTTGGTTAGCTAAAGATCAACCAAGGATAATATCAAATGCAGAGAGACAAATGGATAGAGAGATGATCAACGGATGAGATGAAGTAAGTTTGACTCAGATTCTGACTGGATACATTTTAGTATTTGAATCATAACTTTCGTTACCGAATCTCAAATCTGATGATTCAAGATGATCCAGAAAGCAGATTTATAGGGTTACAACTCTTATGTTGATCACTATTTCTAATTCTATCATTTGATAAGTAATATTCAGTAATCAACACGTCAATAAACTGCAGATCAGAACTGAATATCTACATCAAATCAAGTTTGAAAATAAGGGGAGGATTCAAATTCAGAAATAGCCAGCTATCCCTATCTTCATACTCCTCTAACCTCTGCATTTCTTCTATAAATACCTGCAATCTCAAAGGCAAGGAACGACCAAGCAGAGAATAGAACTTAGGATAATTTATAGTTTGTAACTTAGGTTTTTAGTTTTCTTTTTATGTAATTTTTATTTTTCTTTATGTAACTGAGAGGAGAGATGACTTCCTGGAGGAATGAGAGTAAGCTTGTACTGCAGGTGACACCAGTGTAAGTAATCTCTTCTTTCATTGTTATTTGAATCGAATTAAAGTTTCTTTTTCTTTCTTTACTCTTGTTTTCTTTTACTCTTCTCTGATGTGTTGCAATCCAAGAGAATCCGATAGCCTCGAGACTGCTTAGCCATTGCAAGTGCCCTTGATGGCCTATGGTGATGAACAACCCTTCTCTTACTAGTATAGTTTGCCCTTTTATTCGTAGTGTAGATCGAGAATGGGGAAGATCCTATACGCCATGCTTGATTGCCTTCAAAGATAAGATAAGTCGTCGCAACGGATCCAAGGTATATGAGCACTGAAGAGGTAAGTAATTTTTAGGTTGTCTTTCTTTTAATTATTTAGTTTAGAACACCAACAACACCCACTTCTTTTATCACTCCTTTTTCATTTCTTTGTACATATCTAATTCTGGTTTCTCCATCTTCCCAATCTCTCACTTTCTGCCTAACTTCATTGTAATTTATTTTTCTTTTCTTTTTAGGAACTAAAGAAGAACTTTAACCATACTTTGTATCTTAAAAAAAAACTTATTAAAAAGCTTCCATCGCTAGTCCCTCCTTGTAGATCACGACCTGCATAGCCACTTGCTATCGCGGTAGAATTGAGTAACTTGCACTCTTTATTTTAAAGTTCTGAAATTCTGTATTTTTGTGTGCAGGTTTAACCTCAATCAGTATTTAACACTGCGATCTTAGTCGCAGTTTTTTATAACTTATTTTTCATAGTTGTGACTAAGATCACAATCCTTTTTTTAAATTTATTTGAAAGTATTATGACCGTGGGTTTTGTTTAATTTGGACTTATGATTTTAATATTTTTGCATCAATAGGTGAGCAAGAAATGAAGGTTTGTCCTATGAGATCGAGCCTAAAACCAATGTGCGAATTAATTAAAAAATTCAATAAACACCCGCCCAATATTATTTCTCTTGTGTCGAATAAAATCAACAACTTGTTGGTGGTTTACTTCTTCACAACCTTCTCCATGATTCATTGCATTAACAATACGAAAATATTAGAAGGACGAATTCCTAGATCAACCAAATTGGTGATAATATTTCTGCTAATTTTTGATCGATGTGTCTTATGAGAAAATGGTGGACCTTATCTAGGCTTGATAACTCATATGAATGCGAATCAGCAAACTTGGTGACAACCCAAAATCTTCTATCAGGTAATAAACGCAAACGAACATGCATCACAGCAGGATGCTGAGCTCTAGTATCAATACGACAGTTGACAGTAAGTCATTCTTGTCTTTTTTCAGCCAATTCCTTCACAGCCTTCTTGTTGCAACAATATTTTCTACAAATAACTTCATGTGGAGGGCTCTATGACTTTCTATTCCTTTTTTCTCATGTTAAAACCTCTGTTTCTTGCATAAGCATTGTAAAAGTTGTATGCTTCATCATCTGTTGCAAATTGCTGTCCTAAAAAAATAATTATGCTTTCAGATATTTCTCCATTTAAATTCATTTTCTATCAAATAATTGTTGAATTAAAATAAAAAAATAATTAAAAATAACAGATCTGAAATATAATAATTAAAGACTGCGACCATGGTCACTATTATCGCAGTCGATTAAATGTTTAATGATCAAAAGATAAAATATGGACTTTAATATATCAAAGGACTACGACAAAGGTCGCACATCTAATGTAATTATAGACTGCGACTAAGGTCACAGTTATAAAAAACCTATGATATTATTTATTAAAAATCGCGACCGTAGTCGCATCCTTTACGATGTCTATAAATATTACGATAAAGTGTTTTATTAAATACTGTGACCTTTGTCGTAGTCCTTAATATATTAAAGGACTGCAGCAAAGATCACACATGTAATGTAATTATAGACTACGACTAAGGTCGAGTTATAAAGAAAACTGTCACATTATTTTATAAAAATGCAACCATAGTCGCATCCTTTAGGATGTCTATGAATATTACAATAAAGTATTTTATTAAATATTATGACCTTTGTCACAGTCTTTAAATATTTAATGACCGTGAGATAAAACATGGATTTTAATATATTAACGACTACAACAAAGGCCACACATCTAACGTACTTGTAGACTGCGACTAAGGTTGCAGTTACAAAAAACTATGACATTATGAATTAAAAAATCGCGACCTTAGTCGTATTTGTTCTATAAAACTTAAACTAGGTCGCAGTATCATCTAGGGTACCAAAAATTTTTTTTTTGATGAAAAAGTGTGAAAAAGAATAAAATAAATAAAACTGAAAAAATAAACTTTTTAATCTACATCCAAAGATCTCACTCCTTCTGAATTTTCTATATTCTATGATAAAGCTGAACTGATGATAAATGATTCATATATAGATTGGGAGAAAGGGAGCAGGGGCATCGATGACCTGGGGTGGCAGGAGATGAGTTATGGTTGGGGGTCGACATTAAAATAGACATGGCGATCAAAATCTAATGGAGATCTCGATGGAGAGCTGATGGAAATCTAGATCTGTAAACTAAAAAAAGAAATCCGATCCTGCTCCCGCTATTTTTAGAATGACTTTCTCTATGAAACTCAAATCTAGATCTGATAGCGTGTAGAGACACAAATCTAATTAGAAAAGGGAAAAAAATAATAATAAACAATATCGATCTACTATTATCACAGAAAACTTTCATTTTTTACCACAGGGGCATTTAGTAATTTCAGTTATTCCCAAAAGTTGATCGTCCTTTAAGATTGTAGAATGCTATGGCTAATAATGTGCCACGTCACCGCCGGCTAAGCGACACTCTCAGCTATCGGCTAATATACATATTTTTGATATATATATGTGTGTATATATGTATATATATGTGTGTATATATGTACATATATGTGTGTGTATATATATGTACATATACATATATATGTACATATATTATATATATGTACATATATATATATATATGTACATATATATATAATATGTACATATATATATAATATATATATGTATATTACATATATATATATATATATATATATATATATGTACATATCTATATATATATATATATATGTACATATATATACATATATATATATATATATATATATATATATACATATATATACATATACATATATATACATATATATATATATATATATATATATATATATATATATATATATATATACATTATATATATATATACTATATATATATATACTATATATATATATATATACATATTATATATATATATATAACATATATATAATATATATATATATATATATTATATGAGAAAATGTATATCAGCCCGTGGGCTGAGAGAACTCTCTCAGCCTGCGCTGACGTGGCTCAATTTTGCACCCCACTAACTTGTGGCCCGCTTATCGAAAGAAGTTAAATTACCAAATACCCCTTATGAAAAGCTACTTTTTCGGTAAAAGACAGTGAATGCTGCTTCTTTAATTTTTTATCTGATTTGATATTTAATGATTTTTAATATAGTCGCAGTACTTATGAGAACTGCTACCACGGTCGTAGTCTTTTCTAAGGACTGCTACCAAGGTCGCAGTCTTTTTCTGAGGACTGCTACCAAGGTCGCAGTGTTTTTATGAGAACTGCTACCACGGTCGCAGTCTTTTCTAAGGACTGCTACCAAGGTCGCAGTCTTTTTCTGAGGACTGCTACCAAGGTCGCAGTCTTTTTCTGAGGACTGCTATCATGGTCGCAGTGTTTTTATGAGAACTGCTACCACGGTCGCAGTCTTTTCTAAGGACTGCTACCATGGTCGAAGTCTTTTTCTGAGGACTGCTACCAAGGTCACAGTCTTTTTCTGAGGACTGCTACCAAGGTCTGCTACCACAGTCTTTTCTAAGGACTGCTACCATGGTCACAGTCTTTTTCTGAGGACTGCTACCAAGGTCGCAGTCTTTTTCTGAGGACTGCTACCAAGGTCGCAGTCTTTTTCTGAGGACTGCTACCAAGGTCGGTAAAAAGTTGTGAGGGAGGGTATTTTTGGAAATTACAATGTTGAGGTGACTGGCATTAAATTGGGCGGGATTTTACAGGATTTTGCCCGCCAAAATTATTACAGATGTGGGGCGGTGATATTGCCACGCCCGCAGGCTGAGAAAACTCTCTCAGCCCGCGGGCTGAGGTACAGTAAGCCCTATATATATATATATATATATATATATATTATATATATATATATATATATATATATATGTATATATGTACATATATGTACATATATGTACATATATATATATGCATGGTCAAGTGCTCCTAGTAGGTCTCCTTAGATTACAATATAAGGAGATGGCTTAAAACTCTAACATTCTGATTTTTTTCACGATCCGACCGCACATTATCATATTCATGTTATAAGATGTATGCATATAAAGAATCACATGATTTGAAGTTTACACATTGATCTAATCGTTCCATTTTGTTCTACTGTTTAAAAACTATTAATATTTGAACCCAAAGAAAATAGAGTAAACGAACTTCAAATCACGTGATTTTTTATATGCATATATTTTATAACATGAATATGATAATGTGCGGTCGGATCGTGAAAAAAAAACGGGATGTTAGAGTTTTAAGCCGTCTCCTTAGATTACAATCTAAGGAGACCTACTAGGAACACTTTTCCTATATATATATGTGTATATATATATATACACACACACATATATATATATATATATATAGATATGTATGTGTGTGTGTGTGTGTGTGTGTGTGTGTGTGTGTTGTGTGTGTGTATATATATATATATATGGGGGTAGAGTTACAATACACATAGGTGTAACTAAGTTACATCTCTTTTACTACACAAAAATATTTTTTAAATACCTTGTGGGGACTACTCACATTAATTTTTGTTTGTATCTCACCAAGCAAATTTTTTTTGTGGTGAAAAGAGGTGTGTGTAACTTTATATATATATATATATATATATATATATATATATATATATTATATATATATATATATATATATATAGATATATATATATATATATATATATATATATATATATATTATATATATATATATATATATATATATAGGGTAAGGTTACAAAAACCGCGGTCCGCAATGGTTAAGTTATGGGTTTCCTTAATGGGTCGTGTTTTCTTAATGGGTCGGGTGTAACTAATTTATAGGATTAGACTTTAGGTTATCACATTAAGTTAATCGGCTTTTATTCAGTTATTAAACCGACCCATTAAGGAAATCCATAACTTAATCAATGCGGATCGGGTCTGATCCAGACCCAATAAGCACTGTAGACCCATTTTACTAATAGATACTTCAATTAGCTGTTACGAGGACATCTGACCTCTATTTTGGGTATATAAATAGTCGTTTCGAAGCTCTTGACGAGCACTACAATATTACAAGTACTATGACAAAACAGTAGTTAATTAATATAAAGAAGGTATTGAAGTGTTTATTTATCATGGTTATATGTATCCTTACATGCTTCCGCTTCATCAATATTTATTGCTCTAGCATAAGGAATATTGATAATTATTACAGTTGATAACACATAGATAAAGATATATACATGTTCAAATTAAAGAATTTATAAAAGAGCGTATTTAATTGCATATATATTTCATGCAGACAATAGCCGGTCCAAAGGAAGGCTATTGTTTGGCCGAATTATGTACGACATCGGATACTTGAAGTGAGTAATGCAAGTGGGAGAACCTTGGTTTGTAGTAATCGGCCCAAAGGAAGGTTACCATACAATAGACTCACATTGCATTACCCTCATCAACTAGTCCGATGGTGAAACAAAATCAAGATGTGTAGATTTGGGTGGCCCATGCGTGTAGCAATCGGCCCAAAGGAAGGTTGTCATTAGGGCGGTTCATTACATATATTATATGATCGATATAAATAACTTAAATTTTGGGACTAATCCTGTAAAGGGGCAGTCGGCCCAAAGGAAGGTTGTTCTCTTACATAGGACCTAAACTTTAGGTTATCTATATTGGGCCAGTACAGTGTTGGCATAAAGAGACACAACTTGTTTTGAATGTTTGACTGACAGCTCTATTGGTAAAACTGGTTGCATTTTCTGAAACTCAATTTTTTTATGACTATTACAGTAGAATTTTGTTAAATGAAACGTTTATGTAAAATTGATGAGAAATTATATAGTTATGTAGTCTAAATTGAATGGTACAAAGTTTAAGAAGTGGTAAGATCATGTGAAAGATCATTCTTGGATTCATAGACCTAAACTACACCTTAAGGACTGATGGACCCCTACATTACTAACAAAATTTTAGTTAAAAAGATCAATAATGATAAGTAGGAGAGATCTTACAGGATGTGTATAATAGTCATAAAGCACACCATTCCTATAACTATTAAAGGTTTTATGCCTGATAAAGTCAGTGCTAAGAGTTTTCCAACTGAAGTAGCCGACCGGTTTATTAAATTAGATAAAGTTGAGACCAGCACACATTTTAGCAAGTTGATAAATATGTGCTATGACAGCAAAGGAAACATAAGAGAGTACTATGAAAATATCCAATTTTATTTCTAAACTAAAAGCATTGAAATTGAAACTCTCTGAAGAGATTTTAGTGCAATCTATTATAATCTCTTTTCTTATAAAGTGTAACCCTTTTCAAGATTATTTATAATGCTTAAAGAAAAAAGTGAAGCTCATTAAGCTCATCAGTCACTGTGTCTGAAAAGAAAAAAGATTGAAATAAGAAAAAACTGAAAGTGCTCATTTAGCATTCAGGGTAATACTACTAATAAGAAAAGGAGGAACAGTGAAACTAAGCGGAGGAACACAAACACCGCTACAGCAGCTGATCCGACCATGGCAAAATACAAGAAAAGAAACCTAAGATCATTGCATGCTTCTTCTGCAAGAAAGTAGGCCATATCAAGTAGAATTGCATAAAGTACCAGAAGTGGCTAATCAAGAATGGTATGTCTCTTACTTATGTTTATTCTGACATTAATTTAGCTTTAGTTTCACCAATACTTGGTGGATAGATACTAGTGCGACTATTCACATATACAATTCATTGCAGGACTTCCAAACTCAAAGGAGACCCAGTCAAGTTGAGTGATACATATATATGGGCGATGAAAATAAAGCTGCAGTTGAAGCTATTGGAGTTTGTAGGAT
The DNA here is from genome assembly GCA_038442645.1 of Agave tequilana. Classification (NCBI taxonomy): domain Eukaryota; kingdom Viridiplantae; phylum Streptophyta; class Magnoliopsida; order Asparagales; family Asparagaceae; genus Agave; species Agave tequilana. The sequence continues at coordinate 24,476 of JAVJIF010022730.1, forward strand.
TATATTAGATTCTAGTTTTATTTTAGATTTAGATGAGACTTTATATGGACCATCTTTTAGGCATAATCTTATTTCTATTTCATTGTTAGACAGATCTGGTTTTACTATCACTATTGATAATGAAATGATTAGTTTATTTTCTAAATCTAAAGCTGTTGGTACTGGAACCTTGATTGATGACTTATATAAATTGAATCTTCATGCTTCATATTCTGAATCTTTGTATGTGAATAATCTAGGTACTAGGCGGACATTAATTAAAGAATACTCCTACAGTCTATGGCATAGGCATTTAGGACTCATCTCGAAAGAGAGAATCCAAAAGCTTGTGTTTAGTGGAGCTATATATCCTTTAGATTACTCTGACTTAGGAGTATGTACAGATTGTATAAAGAGAAACAGACAAACATTAGGAAGTTTGGTGCTAGATAGAGTTCAGGAGTCTTAGATTTGGTGTATACAGATATTTGTGGCCCATTCCCCACAGTTTCTTAGAATAATCACAGATACTTCATCACTTTCATAGATGATTACTCTTGTTATGGGCACCTATACTTAATTCATGAGAAATCCCAATCACTAGGCAAGTTTAAAATCTATAATGCTAAAGTTTAAAATCAACAGAATAGAAAGATTAAAGTCGTGAGATCTGACAGTGGTGTGAGTACTATGGCAGATATGACAGATCAGGTAGATGTCCAGAACCTTTTGCCAATTTTCTGAAAGAGTATGATATAGTAGCCCAGTACACAATGCTAGGGACACCTCGTCAAAATGGAGTTACTGAGAGATGAAACTACACAGTAAAGGATATAGTTAGGAGTATGAAAACTCACACTACTCTACCAGAGTCATTATAGAGTGAAGCCTTAAATACAGTGATCTACCTCCTTAATAGAGTATCTAGCAAAATAGTAATTAAAACCCCATCTGAATTAAGGACTGGAAAATCTCCCAGCATTTAGCATCTTCATGTTTAGGGTTGTCCAGTGAAAGCTCGACCATATATACTACATGAGAAGAAATTGGACTCAAGGACAGTTAGCTGTTTCTTCATCGGGTATTCTGAGAGGTCTAAGGGCTTTAGGTTTACTGTCTCTCCACTAAGAACATAAAATAGAGATGAATAATGTTAAATTTATTAAGAAAATTGAGGAAATTCAGAACAGTGGGAGTCATCTACATAAGTATTTCACATTTGAGGAAGAACAAATTGTTATACCCATGATAACTATTCCAAATAATGAAGTAGTTGTTCTACCCTAGCATGAAAATATAGTTGTACTGTTACAAGGTACAAATATAGTTCATCCTGAAGTAGATCATTCTGATAAGGTAAAACTTGAAAATCCTCAACTACAAATGCCAGGGAGATCAACTAGGGAGAGGAGATCAGCCATTGCAAATAACTATATAGTTTCTTCAAGAGCATGAGTTTGGCATAGGGTTAGAGGATGACCCCACATCCTTGAATGAGGCTAAAATCAGTATTCCCTCCACTAAATAATCAATTGCCATGAATGATGAGTTAAAATCCATGAAGCACAATAATGTTTGGATGTCGTAGATTTACCTAAAGGTAAGAAACTGATTGGTTGTAAATGGGTGTTCAAAACTAAATAGGATTCGAAAGGTATAAGGCACTTCTTGTCACAAAGGGATTCACTCAAAGAGAGGGCATTGACTATAAGTAGACTTTCTCCCCAGTTCTCATGAAGGATTCTTTTAGGATTATCATGGCACTGGTGACTTACTTTGACTTAGAGTTACACCAAATGGATGTTAAGACAGTTTTTCTTAATGATGACATTGAGAAAGAAATTTATATGATGCAACCAGATAGTTTTGAAGTTAAGAGTTTACAACATCTAGTTTGTAAATTAAAGAAATCTATTTATCGTTTAAAGCAAGCATCCCGTCAATGGCATTTGAAATTTGATCAAGTAATATCCGGTTTTGGTTTTAAGAAAAATATAGCTGATCAATGTATTTACCACAAATTCAAAGAGAGTAGATTTATATTTCTTGTGCTATGTGTGGATGATATTCTATTAGCAAGTAACGATATAGATATTCTACTTGAAACTAAGAGTTCTCTCATAAAGAATCTTGAGATGAAAGATCTTGGAGACGCGTCTTTTGGATAGGCATCTAAATTCAACGTGACAAGACATGTGAAATATTAGGTTTATCACAAAATGCCTATATCGATAAGGTGCTAGATAGATATGACATTAAGAATTGCTCTTCAGGTGATACGCTTTTTACTAAGAGAGATTAGTTGAGTCTACTCTAATGTCCCAAGAACGATCTACAGAAAGAGTAAATGAAAGACATTCCATATGCATCGGCAGTTAAAAGTCTGATGTATGCTCAAGTTTGTACCCGTCTAGAAATAGAATATGCTTTTAGGAAACTTGGCAGATACCTGTGTTTTCCATTGATTTGCGAAAGGGAAAACTTACAAAAAAGTGTCGAGGAGCGAAATTACAAGTATTTCTTTCTAGGAAGAAAATTACAGGTAGATCTCCTCTGAGATTTCTGAAAAAATGTGCCGGTAGGAATTGGATCAGCGTGTGATCACTTTATCCCTTTGATGATGCAATCGGTCAGATGATCGAACTAGCTCCTAATAGGACTCCCTTTTCGCTTGGTTTGAGGAATCGGAGAACAGAGGATCGGTAGAGCCCTCTTGCTGCTTCTCGAGCTGTCTCCGTTTGGGAATTCCTTCTCGCCTGGTTTCAAAAATTCCTTGAGAGGGAGGAAGATCTTAGGGTATTAGCACCCTGAATTTATCCTTGTAGGATTTGATAAGTAATTTCTGTATTCTTGAAAGCGAGAGAGTATATCTCTAATCTCCTCTCTATCCTTAGCCGTCTCCCCTCCTTCCTCTTGTCTGTCTCCCCTCCTTCCTCTTGCCCGTCTCCCCCCTCCGTGGGCCTCTGGTAGGCTATTTATAAGGGGAAACAGGGGTATAATCGCCCTGAAAATCTAAAAACAGATTGAGTCAATCTGTTTTGTATCTGAAAAGTAGCCTCGCCGCGAGGCTAGAATCAATTCTCTGAAGCTAGGAATAGCATATAGAGCCAATCCCTTGATTTGCTCCGCTAAATGAGGGATACTTCCTTGATCCTCTCTAGTTAATTGAGATTTCTCCTGGTCTTCTTACCTGATTGGAAGAGTCAAAAGATCACGACAGACAACTGCCAAATTTGATTTCAATCAACATGATCTCATCTGGAGATTTGATTTCATCTGGAGATTTGATTAGTCAAAATGACTATAAAGGACTCGTAGCGGAGTCGTTGCATTGAGCTCATAGCGGAGCTGGGAGAAGCTTTTGGCGAAGCTAGAAGAAAGCTCTCAGCAGCTAGATAAAACCTGTGCCGAAGCTACCAGTCAACCTTTTGCGCGGCTTGCGTGGAGCTTCAAGCGAAGCTAACTTTCTGCGAAGTTAACTGAGCATTTCCAGGCGAAGCTATAAGTTAACTTACAGCGAGGCTATGAAGGAGTTTCCTGCGATGCTAAGCAATTTTGGTTTCCCATGCGAGATTTATCTCGTGGGTTCATGCGAGACTAAGTGTTGAGCTAACTTAGTGTCTCTGGACCTGCTTGAGCCTTCTCACGAGCTTTTAAGGACAATCTTGGTTTACTGTCTACTTTACTAGATCAGTAGAGTCCAAGTTGCTGATTCGTCCCTTTGAGATGGGTGAAGAACTGGTCTTCGGCTTGTCTGCCACTTGTCTTTTGTAGATGTCAATAAGTTAGACATTGTTCAGGCTAGTTAGGAATCTTGTCTTTTTTAGAGTATCAACAAGACCCCCTTCAAAGTTTTCATGAATCTGAAATGGAATGGTTCAGATTTGAAATACTTTAAACTACTTTGATGGTGTGTGGGTATGAACATCGCCTTTGAGGTTGAGTTCAACTTCGCCTTTAGCCCCACTTTCAAGCTGGAATAGGTTCACCGAGGAATTGTATCTGCTTCCATGTAACCTCGCACTTCTGGGTAGCCTCGCGTTTATGGGTATCTTCGCGCTTGGGTTTCCATGAGTGGCTTTGTTTCAGATCGGCCTGGAACGATGTTCCTTTCCCGAGGCTAACTGCTTTTTGCTAGTTGCGAGAAGGGTTGCTCCCTTTTTTGAGGTTAGATTAACCTCTCTTGCATTAACGAGGGAGATTATTCCCTTTTTTGAAGTTCAATTAACTTTGTGCGCATTCCCGAGGGAGACTATTCCCTTTCTCAAGGCCAAGCACTTGAATGCCTTAAATTCGCCTGCGCCTCCAAGTTTGAAGTAGCGGTGGCGTGGTCAGGCCATGAGGCCTATAAATAGGACACTTGTAGTCATTCTCAGAGAAACATACTTTTCTCTTTCTGAAAAGTTTATTCATAACCTCTCCCTATTGCTCAAGCAAGGAGGCTGAGGCTCCTGAAGTAGTGGGGACTCTCACTCAATCAAGAACTGGTGAACCTCGGCTATCCAGTGATTTTCAGGGATTTTATCTCCCTTAATCTTCTTAGCTTCACCAGCTATCTTAGGGATTAAATTCCCTTGGTCTTTACATTTGGCTGACTTTCAAAAAAGGGTTTCAGTCCTATTTTTCAGCTTCTTGGCGAAGCTAGCATTCTCGCTCTTTTCATGCAGGGTTGCTGCCTTGATCTGTCTGCCTGTTAAATCTGCCATATAGGTAAGGCTTAGGACTTGGTCCTTTTAAGGTTGAGCTAGTCTTGCCATACAGGTAGGGTCAAGACTGCGTTCCTCTGGGCCAGTCTGGCCTAGCCATTAGGCGAGGCTAGGACTTGGCTTATGCTAAGCTAGTCTATCATTATTGTGCAAGTGAGGCTATCCTCTGCTTAGTTGAAATTCGCCTTGAAGGCACAACTGAATAGCTTCGCCCAAGGAATTTTGACTTAGCATTCTACCTTCTTTTTGATTTGATGCTAACTTGTTTTCTGTTTGCATTGCAGTGAAGTATGCTCCCCATTCCTTCATTTTGATGAAAGAGACCAAAAACTTGCCTCTTGATTTCCAAGTTGAAGCTTTGATCATAAGCAGGAGGAACATACTGGAGCAGCTGATGCGCGTTCCAAGAAGAGGCTGGCAGTCGCTTATCCTAGATGATCAACTTCGGGAAGGGGCTGGTAGTCGCTTATCTGAGATGATCCACTTGGGGAAGGCGGACATCACCAGTAAGGTCTTGGATCCTTCCTTTGCCAATTTTGTTTAAGGAAGATCCAGCTTTCTGATGGCAACCAGTCAATTACCAATTTTGATCAAAGAAGATCCAGCTCCTTAATGAAAAAATCTGCCATTAAGCGAAGGATTACGGCCTTGTGTAGGAGGAAGACCATTCATGTCCAGTTGGTTTGCCTTATCACCTTGGAAGTAGGTAGGACAACTTGTATGCCTTTGGAGTAATGATTCGGTTGTATGAAAGATAATCTTGATGTAGTGTCAATGTATCTTCCCATTTGAATCAATAAAAATATTTATTTTTCACTTGTCTACTTTGTTTCCCTCCTTTCCGATTTGAGAACACCTAAAGTGGACTAGCTTAGGTAAATCTTTTCCTTAGGAGGAAATGAAAGTTCTTAGCGGAGCTAAACTTCCAGCGAAGCTGAAGACAGATTTCCAACTAAGTCAGGAACAAGTTTCTGGCGAAGCTGGCACTGAATTTCCGCGAAGCTAGAGATGTGCTCTTAGCGGAGCTAAGGCACATTTCTCTGCGAAGTTATTCAAGCATCGCGCGAGGTCAACGCTGAACTCACAGCGGAGTTAGCCCTTGGCGGGGCTGAAGCAGGGCTTCTCGGGAAAGCGCTTAGGTGTCATTTCAAATTGATTTGAAACAGCCGCCTGCGCTCCTTTTGAGGAGTCGAATTTAAGACATTTTATGTCCATAAAAAGCCGATTGGGCTGAAAGAAAGAGAATCACTTCTCTTTGAATTTTCAGAGAAACAAGTCTCTTTCTCCTCTTTCTCCTTCGTTAAGATTTTTAGAACTTTTCAGTTCTTCCATGGCTCCCAAAAGACGAGCAAGCAAAGAGGCTGCAACCTCTGCAACGGAGGGGCCGTCCCCTCCTCCGGTCATCGAACGTCCCACTGCGGGTAGGGATTTTTTCCTTTTCATCGCTTTTCAAAGCCAATTTCTGGCTATTTCATGATAAACCTGGAGTGATTCATCATGCTCTAGTGATGTCAGGGAGTCGCTTTCCCTTAATTAAAATCCACCGAATTTTTAGGGGATTTAATTCCCCTTCAATTTCGTGAATTGAAATTTAAAAACCGAATGGTCTTTTCTCCTAGCTTCTATGCGAAGTTAACCCTTATAACTGTCCACGTTCCATCACATGGCAGGACGCGAATCTAGCTCTTGAAACGTAGCTGGGAAAAGGACCATAAAGTCTTTTGAACAGTTTTAGGCACAAATGCCTTTCTAGCGAAGTTAGCCTTTAGGGGCTTCTTTGCATTCTGTTCAGTAACAGAACGCGAAACTAAGCTTTTGAAGCGAAGTTAACACTTAGATATTTTACGCATTCTGCCTTCGTGCAGAGTGCAAAACTAAGCTGCAAATTGCGAAGCTAAGCTTCAGAACAAAGTAATGCTAGGTTAGCTTCGCTTGGAGAGCAAAGTTATGCCTCAACAAAAATTTTTGCTTTACCTTTCTTTTTCTTCGGCAGATGAACTAATATAGTTTCTTCTTATTTTTACAGTGCATTATACCCCGAGTCCTTTGAACAGTCTCTTCAAAAACAGCCATGGGACTGGATGGCAATGTTAGCCTGTAATTTCAGAGACAAGCCTCATTATTCAGTGAGCGAAGTGCTCTCGGTCGAGATGCCTTTATCTACGCCAGAGATCAGCGTACTATGAGGAGCATCTTAACTACTGCTCTCCTCGAGGATTGTGACTGGAGAATCTATCGGAAGCCCGGCTTTATGTTCGGGGATACAGCGCCATATACCGATCTTCAGCTGCTGGCTGCAGAAGGGCAGTGGATTTTTAATCTGGATAGCGAGAAGTATTATCTCCCATCTAGCAAACGTCATTTTCCATTGTCTTTCTTCCATTACGTGAAGAGTGTTCAGAAGATGAAGTGGCAAGTGACTCGGACTATCGACTCTATTCACGTGGGGAAATTGATAGCTCCTTCTCCTGGTTATACAAGGGCGGGTCCTCCTCGCTGCGTATTGGGTCTCCACCCTGGGAACGTTCTCCCAGACATCCCAATGGGGGAAAATCCCGCTGTGGCTTAGACTTTTAGAAACCAATTCTTTAACGCTCGTGATAATTATCCAACCACTAATTTCAGAACCCCTGGGTAGATTCATCCCCCTAAGGCCTGGTGAAGGGACTTGACGTTATATGTCTTGGCTCATTTTGAAAAGAATTTGAGAGATTGGGACTCTACGAGGCTGTCAGGGTAACCTGTTACGGCATTCAGATGAGCGTAGTGAACTTCTACGCCATCTTTGAGTTATACTGCCCAGCTACAGGGACTTTCTGTACCCTGTAGGCGATTGGGCATGGCTTTGCATGAGATGTGGGATGTCTCTGCTCTGCCCTTGGGATCTCTCCCATATGAAGAATATTTTCCATGCGAGGCGGAATTGGCACTTCTGGAGAAACAGGAGCCCGCCTTATTTGAGACTTACCAGGAATTGATGTGCCACCTTTATATTTGCTCGAGTATGCATGGGAGCCATAAGGGAACTTCATGCAGTTTGAAGAGCTGGGGGAATTATTTGTTCCCCAACCTCGAAGATGCTCCTGAAGCAGCTCACTGTGGGGTTGCAGACGAGGACATTTTTCAAAAGATGCAAGAACACTCCCAAGGGGATATGATTTTAGAAGAAGACGATGGACCCTATGAGAAAGGTGATATTCTCTGAAGTTTCTATCACCAGGCTCATCGACCAATGTCCCGGAAGGCACTTTTGGCCAATTTTTTATCGGTTTGGTTGAAGAGATGTGTGGTTCCATCTTCTTCTGGTGACGTCATTCTTTCGACTATCTTATTACAGGCTGTTCGTCTAGTCCACGGTCATTCCCTTGGACTTCTCCCGACAATGGTGTGATGTATTCAGTGGGGCCTTTGTGCATTGACGGAGGCTTTCTGTAGGCCACCAACGACAAAGAGGGGAAACAACACTATCCTGCCTCGCGACGGACCAAACCCCAGGGTCGGTTTGCCATATACCTATTTGATGGCATGATTCGCCCTTCACTGCCCTTCTATTATCCAAGATGGTGAGGAGCTTCCAGAGGTGTTCGAATAGCGCTTCTTCGTCAGTTTGAGGGATGTTCGTGGTCACGGACTTATGTGGCCGCGGTTCGCAAATTGCTGCATCGGCATGACGTCTACAGTCTTTTTCGGTACTTTCCCTACATTCGCGATGCAGGTTATGATGAAGAATTCATGGATGTAGGAGATGGGCAAACGTCGCTGAGCTGGGGGGTCTTCAAATGGACATCCGGCCATCCCATCTGGTGTACAGGGGCAGGGACACCTGCTACTTGGAACCCTATGTCCCGAGTCGGTTTGCTTGTCAGTTCGGATATGACCAACTATATGTAGGTAACCCGAACATTACCCTGGCCTTCATGGGGAGCCTCATTGACGGTGCTCGTGCCTGGCGGTTCTTCATTGTTGGCTGTACTGAGGCGCGGCTGTGCATAACGCTGAGGACTCCGAACCTTCAAACAACTTTGGGGTTCTGTCAGGGGTACAGAACTTCGAATTCCACACCAGCTGGGGTTTTTATTAACTCATTTGGTGTGAAATTGATCTCTCAATGGTTGAAGCGGAAAGTCACTGAGAGGGGTGAAGGCAGGTGGGTCCGCGTGCCAGGCCTCGAGGAGTTCGTCGCCACTGCTGATAGTGAGGCTTCAGACACAGAGAGTCCTCACTTTAAGGGAGACACAGGTGCTGAGGTTCCACCAGATGCTCCCGGTAGGGTAGGTACAGCCCCCATGGAAGATATGGAAGTAGAAGAGGTGGAGGAAGAAGATCCCGACGTCCACTTCAAACGAAACCGACAAGGCGGATCTCACAGGAAGAGGGTAGTGAAGATGCCTCGTCACTATACTCCTACTGTTATTGTAGAGGGTGAATCAGCTGCAGTGCCTCCTCCTCCCGCTCTATTAGTTATTAAGCTATCAGCTCCGAGGCAGACTATTGATAAAGCTGCTCCTGACCTGAGTAAGATCAGTTTTATTCTTGCGATATATACTTATATATATTTCATACAGCTCATTTGTTTATCCTATGATTCAAGAACCGAGACGGCGAGAGAAACAAGAGCCGAGGCTATAGGAGAACAGGGGAATTATTATGACCCTTTGTTCACTTATAAAGAGGGTGACGAGGCTAGCTACTTAGTCATCTCAGAAGACTCCGGAGGTGACGCGGCTGACGTCGGTCCTTCGGGTGCTGGGACCTCCAAAGGGAGTCCCCTGGCCTGCAGCTCTTTAGGATGGACCACAGAGGGTTTAGCGAGTAAAGGTGAGCTGGTCGTTTGTCTTGACTCTGCCAAAAACTTTCCTATCGAGCCTGAGGAGATTGATGCTACCGTCGAGGAAATTCAGAGAGAGATTACGGCTGAGGCAATTGAGGCGATATCATTTCTTGGTAATACTCAGATCTTTTGTGAGTAATTCTCTTCTGATATTCATTATGCCTTGCTCAAACAAAGTCTTGCCACAGGTGTTCCGCCTTTGGGTGCATCGACTTCAAGGGAGCCAGCCAATCTTCCTAAGGGAATTAGGGGTGAAGCAAGTACTTTGACCGCAACGGACGCTGCTGAGTTGGATGCCTTATATCACGACCTGCCCTCTTATCAGCCCGAACCGGTCAGTCAAAAAGAGGCCGAGGGGACAGTGGTTACGGAACCAATCTCACTTCCAACTACATCAGTAAGTGAGATGCCAGTGATTTTGCCAACGTTGCCTATCTTGCCAATCGTGGAGCTGAAGATAATTACCAGTCATATCTCCCTAACACTGGTTGTTAAGCCAGCTCTCCCGAAAATAGTCACCAGCCCTACTTCAATTGTGGCTAGTGTACTGGTTTCAATGAGGACTCCTCTAAGATCACCGGTGACCCCCCATATTTCTCCAGCCAGCGCTCCTGCCATCCCCTTTACGGTTATGTCAGTGAAACCAGTGGAAGCTTTGCCTTCAGGGGCTACTCGTTCACCGGGAATAGTTGAAGCCGAGAATGAATTTGCGGCTGAGCTAGTCGACAACTTTTATAAGGGCTTGAAGCAATCTATTACTTTGGTCTTGAAGGGCTCGACTACCTCATTCTCTGCTTTGAAGGTGGTCCTCTCTCGAAATATTGACAGCATTCGAGACTTTAGAAGGGATGACCAAGCTGCCACATTAGAGCTTTTGGTGGAGAGGCTTGAGAGGGATGTAGATGAATGACACCGCCTCAGCCATTCAGACTTGGACTCCTCAGTCAATGAACGGCTTGAACACCTCGCTGCTCAAATGCGTGAAGCTCATCTTGCCGCTGAGGAAGCAGCTAAGGCAATTTCTTCAAATTTGAAATCCTTAGAGACAAGGAGAGTAGAAATTGGGGATGCCATAGATGCTTCCAATAGTGCTCTTCTCGAGCTGAGGATAAGATTGAAAAGGCCAAGGAAATGATCAAGAAGGCCAATCTTCTTTTGTCCAAGGCTGAACCAGTGCATCTTGAGGAGATTGCTCGGCTAGAGCAGCTTAAGGCTCAGAATGACGAAGTCCTGCAACAGGAGCTTGCACAGAGGGCATCTTTGGCTGAAATTGAGGCACGCCTGTCCCAAACAGCGAGCTTTAATGAGGCCGAGTTGAGATCGCAGGCATTCATCAGAGCTGCTGAGAAGAGGAAGAATAGACTGGCCCTCCTTGAAGAACGGATCAAGTCCCACGAAGCACCCTCGTAACTTGTAATCCATGTATCCCTCTTTTGGAATCAATAAAAAGTAATTTTATTTGACTCTTCTGTTGTATTTTCAACTTGTTTTATCTTCTGAATTTGTAATTCTTACTTTCAAGTTGTACTACAATAGTATAACTAATCTAATTAGAGGTGATAAACTGATAGTATTAGTTACAAATTTGAGAAATGGCTCAACTCAAATCATATTAAGATGAGGATGGAAGAGATGAGCTTGACGATCTTTACTGTTCAGAGGTAAATATTAACGTAACAGATTAAAGATCATCGAATGACCTGAACATGATGATTAGGAATCACCAGATATGAAGTCTTATCGTTCAGAGGTGATGAACTAGACATAATGACAAAGAAAGATGAGATTGGATATTCATTGGTTTAGAGGCGACAAGCTGGACATAACCGATTAGAAATTACCAAACTCGGGGTGTTTACTGTTCAGAGGTGATGAACTGGACATAACAGTAAGAGAAAAGGGAGACTTGGCTATCTATCAGTTCAGAGGTGATAAACTGGACATAACCGATTGAGAAGCCACCAAGCTTGAATTTTGTCATTCAGAGGTGATAAACTAGACATGATGACAAGGAAAGATGAGATTGGATATTCATCAGTTCAGAGGTGACAAACTAGACATAACCGATTTAGAAATTATCAAACTAGGAGTGTTTACTGTTCAGAGGTGATGAATTGGACATAAAAGTAAGCAAAAAGGGAGACTTGGCTATCTGTCGATTCAGAGTTGATAAACTGGACATAACCGATTGAGAAACCACCAAGCTTAAAATTTTGTCATTCAGAGGTGATAAACTGGACATGATGACAAAACAAAAAGGGAGACTTGGCTATTTGTTGGTTCAGAGGTGATAAACTGGACATAATCGATTGAGAAGCCACCAAGCTCAAAATTTTGTCATTCAGAGGTGATGAACTGGACATGATGACAAAATGAAGGTGAATCCGATTTTAGGGACTCGTCTATCCAGAGGTGATATACTGGACATGATAGATTAAGACACGCTAAACTTCGAATCCGCTGCCAGAGGTAGTCGCATTAACTTAGCAGCTAGCCTACTAGGGGCTGCAAGGATGAATTGGATTTGGGCACCCGTCGGTTAAAAGATAATATGGACATAACCAACTAAGAGACATCAGGCTCACAATTCGCTGTTTAGAGGTAGTCGTATTAACATGACAGCAAGAACTCCTGACCTTGGTAGAGGGAAGGAGAACAAAGTTGTGGACCTATCTGTTCAGAGGTGGCGAACTGGACATGACAGTTGAAGTACCATAAGAAGTGAGATCTAGGTATCCGTCGGTTCAGAGGTGATAAACTGGACATAACCGATTAGAAATTGCTAGACCCAAAGCCCTACCATTTAGAGGTGGCGAACTGGACATAACGGCCAAGGAATAGTCCCTACTGGACTGAAAGATGAGATTTGGTTATCTGTCGGTTCAGAGGTGATAAACTGGACATAACCAATTGAGAAGCCACCAAGCTCAAGATTTCTACCATTTAGAGGTGATAAGTTAGACATAATGGTAAAAGGAATAACCCCACGGGGGAAATAGGATGTGATTATAAATTCTGCAGGAAACTGATATCTCCTTTGGATATTTTTGATAGAAATTGTCAGAGGTGTATTGTTAACGTGACAACCAAGAGAGTCCATTGGGGACTTAGTGAAAAGTAATAGACTTTGAAGAGAGTCTACTAAAGATTTGCTGGGGAGTTGAGAAATATGAATCTCATAAAAGATTATATATCAGAGCACTCCGTGGGGATTTGTAAAGCAATTTGTCAGAGGTGTGATGTTAACTTGATAAGGATTCATTTACTGTCAGAGGTGTTTGAACATAACAGTAGTTTGAGTAGACCTGTCATTCTTTTGAAGAGAATGACAAGCAGAGTTAATTCACTGGGGATGTTGACCAAATTCGCAGGGATATTGGTTTTATCCACGGAGGAGTAGGCTAGAGTCTTACTATCCGAGGTTTAATGTTAACGTGATAGGTAAGACTCGTCCTTTCGCAAGGGATATGAATACCTTTCTATGTGGTCTTACCATTCCATGGACGGGAATTGGTACGTGATTTTGGAGAGGGAATCAAATGGGAACAGATCCCTTAAGATTTTTAGCAAACCCTCAGCTGTCAACGGATTTGATATGCCTTTACCACTACCATTTGAGTCGGACTAGCCATGCTATTCCCCTCAGCATGATGAGTTGTCAAGGACTTATGTTGGGCTTAAAGGCCAACATTTCCCTCTATCCTTAGCCGTTAGAGGCGTTGGATTATTTTGTTACTTTGAGTAACGCGATACTTCCCTTGGGTTTTCACTCTGTAGGTGAGTTGGGGATTAAAGGAGTAAACATGACTTCCGCGAGATCTTGGTCTGGAGGTCTTGATCAGAGGTGTAGTGTTAACTTGATCATGAGAAGGACCCTTATTAAGGATAATACTTCTTTAGGAACTTGTTGTTGATTGGCATCATGAGTAAGTCTCCGTCTGAAGTCATAAGGCGATATGCTCCATTTGAATAGATTGTTTCTATCACAAACGGTCCTTCCCATTTGGGTTGAAATTTGCTTTTAGTTTTGTGCGTCATGATCATCGGTCATCTGACGGCTAAAACTAAATCTCCTTTTTAGAAAACCCTTTACTTAATCTTTTTAATGAAGGCCTTTGAGATTCGCGCTTGATACAACTCAATATGTTGTTGAGCTTGTAACCGCTTCTCATCTAAGGCTTCGAGCTCTTGGAGACGCAACCGATCATTGTCCTCCTTTGTCATTCTAGTCATCAAGGCGACTCGTAATGACGATATCTGGATTTCTAATGGTATGACAGCTTCGCACCCGTATACCAGGGAAAAAGGTGTATTGCCTATTGGGGTTCGAACTGTGGTTCGATAGACCCAAAAACATTCACTAAGCTTCTTATTCCAATCTCGCTTATTTGATGAAACGAATTTTTTAAGTAGCTTGATAATTATCTTGTTAAATTCTTCTGCCAAGCCATTAGCAGCAGGGTTATAAGCAGTTGATGCCATATTCTGAATCCAGTATCTATCACAGAACCAGTAGAATACCTGGCTTGCAAATTGGGGACCGTTATCATGGATAATCCGCCTAGGGACACCAAATCAATGGGTGACATGGTGTTTGATAAAATTAACCACGTTAGAAGTTTTAACTTTCAGCAGTGATATTGCCTCTGCCCACTTTGAAAAGTAATCGGTTATTGCTGAGATAAACCGGTAACCTTTTGTTGAAGAGGGGCTGATTGGCCCTATGACATCGATTCCTCATGCTTCAAATGGCCACAAAGCAATGGTTGGATGGAGCAACTCTGGAGGCTGATGTATGAAGTCTGCATGGATTTGACATGCCTTACACCTTCGAGCATACTAGATGGCATCGGCTATCATGGTCGGCCAATAATATCCAAGCCTGTGCAATCAGTCCTTGAGTTTTGGACCAGGCTGATGAGCTCCGTATACGCCGTCGTACGCTTCTTTAAGCACTTCTTGTGCTTCTGAATTAGAAAGGCAACGGAAGAGGATACCGTCATATGAGCGGCGGTAGAGCGTTTTTACTATTGGATCATAGTAAAAATGAAAAGACCTTTGTTTGATAGATGCCGCTTCTTTAGGGTCATCCGGCAGTAAACCATGCAAAGCATAGTCGATGAGGGAAAATCGCCAATCTCTCTGTTCAAGATTCGTCGAGACGTTATAGACCTCTTTGGTTCTCAATATATGTTGAGAACAAACGAGGTGCCGAGTAGCCACTGTAAGGTGATACTTGGTGTCGACTGGTAAGGCTAACGTTGTTACTAGTGTAGCCAGAGCATCAGCCTTAATATTCTGTGATCGGGACACATGACTGATATAAAAGTCATTAAATAGATTAGCCATTTCGATGACTGCATGATGATAAGGTACCAAATCTTCGTGACAGACCTTATACTCGCATTTAACCTGATTGATAATAAGTTTTGAATCACCATAAGCTTCAAGGTAGCGTACCCCCATTTCATGGGCGAGCTGAAGGCCAATGAGTAGAGCATTGCACTCTGCCACATTGTTGGAGCATGATTCTGTCAGGGAAAATGCCCTAGGAAGGACATGATTTTGCGGTGAGATAAACACAACCCCCACACCAGTAATGATCTTGCCTTTAGGGCTTATTCGTGATGCTCCATCGAAGAACATTTGCCAAACTTCATCCTCTAAAGTTATATTAGATTCGAAGACTTCATCTGGAATGTCTTCATGAAGTTTTGAGCTTTCCAGAACTGGATGAGCAGCCAAGAACTCTACAAGTGCCTGACCTTTAACCGCTTTCTGGGGGACAAAGAACATGTCGTACTGAGACAGAAGGAGGGCCTACTTAGCTAATCTAGAATTCAGTGATCTTGGTTTCGTCATGAGAAGATGCAAAGGATTCACTCTGAAAATGATATGTATGGTTTGACCGACCAAATAATATCGTGTCTTCTGAATAGCAAAGACAAGAGCTAAGCATTCCTTTTCAATAGGGTTATAGCAAGATTTCGTCCCTATCAGAGTCCTGCTCAGATAGTAAATAGCCTGTTCATGACTATTATCATCTTTCTGAGCAAGCAGAGCACCGAGAGAATGGTCCATAACTTTTACATAAAGCAAAAAGATTTTCCTGATGTGGGAGCCACTAAGACCAGAGGTTTAGTGAGGTATCTTTTGATATCCTCGTAAGCCTCTTGACAGACTTGATCCCATACAAAAGAGACACCCTTTTTCATGAGTCAGGTGAACGGTTGACAGCAGCATGAGAGATTTGCGATGAATCTTTTGATGTAAGCTAGTCTACCTTGCAGGCCCCTAAGTTCTTTGAGATTCTTAGGTGGATGCATGCTCTGAATGACTTTGACTTTGTCTGGGTCAAGATGAATTCCCTTTGATGTAACAATGAATCCTAGGAATTTGCCACTCGAAACCCCAAGAAGGATTTTGTAGGATTCATCTTTAGTCGATGAGCCCGCATTATGTCGAACATCGTTCTCAAGTCATGAAGATGATCATTCTTATCGCGACTTTTGACAGCAATGTCATCGACATAACATTCTACCGTGTTTCGGAAATAGTCATGAAAAATTATACTCATCGCGTGCAGATAAGTTGCTCCCGCATTCTTTAATTCGAAAGGCATCATGGTATAGCAATACACCCCCAACAGTGTCTGGAATGAAGTATGCTTCTCATCCTCTGGATAAATCTTAATTTGATTATACCCTGAGAAGCCGTCCATGAAAGACATTCTTTCGAATCCGCAGGTATTGTCAATCATGACATCGGTGATGGGCAATGGGAATTCGTCTTTAGGACAGGCTATATTGAGATCGCGGTAATCAATACAACTTCATATTTTTCCATTCTTCTTGAGAACGGGAACGATGTTAGCAACCCAATCCGGATGCTGTTCCTCCCGTATGAAGCCACATGCAATGAGTTTATGGACTTCAACTTCAATAGCCTCCATAATGTTCGGGCAAAACTGGCGTTGTTGTTGCTTAACTGGTTTGGCGTCTGGCTTGATGTTCAGATGATGCATGGCTACTTGTGGATCAAGTCCGGGCATATCCTCATAGATCCATGCGAAGACATCGATATACTCTCTTACGAGTGCTATCAATTCTTCTTGTTCCATAAGTGATAGGCTTTCATTTATAAAGATGGGTTTAGGGTGATCTTGACTACCCAAGTTAACCTGGATCACTTTGTCTTCAGTAGGTAGTTCGCATTGCTCGAATCGCTTTCCCACTGGAAATCTAATTGCTGGACCTATGATTCAACATCAGTGGCTTCTGCTGGCTCCAATTGGCTACTTGAAGTCATATTAACGGTGAGCTCCTCGAACATCGTCCTCATACTAACATCCGACTCCCATTCAGAGGAAAAGGCAAAGCGTGATGGGATTGATTTGTTATCTCTGGATTGAACCGTTGTAGTCGGTGGAGGTGTAACATATCCCAACCCCTTGCGTGTGTTATTAAAATAATTGCCGGTTTCCCTTTTGGCACAAAATTACGCAGAAAATCACACTTTCTTTTCTAAAATTCAGGCCATTCTCACACTGCAGGTTATATCCCATTTTTTTCATCATACGCTGTGTTGATCGTGCATAATGGAAAAATTACGGGATCTCTGAGTCTGAACTTGAATATGTGGCTGTAGATCTTTGCAGTTGGGCTCTACTGAACATTATTGGTGATTGACCCTTTTTGGACGGAGGAACCATTAGAACGGATCCTTCTATGCATTCCATAAATGTTCTTGATGTACTTGGTTTATGCAAGGGCATGTGTAGAGAGCTATCCGTAACAGATTCAAGCAATTCGACACTCATAAGATAATCAAAGGAAATATTATAATTAATTACCAATTCGTCCTCCTCTTCAGAAAGAGTATTACATTAAGGATTCAAATATGCTAAAATTGGTTTGCCGACCAAAGTAGCTGGCGTGTCACCTTCAGACTCTGAATCTACTTCATTGCCACTATCATCGTTGTCAAGCAATAACTCCTGTGCTGTTTTACTGACTTCTTGATATAAAAAAGCATCATTAAAGTAGTTTTTCATCCCTTTGAATGGTTGCTTCTCGGCGAAGACAGTTCGTACTGATGCATTATCTTTAACATATTTGAAGCACTGGTGCAGAGTGGAGGGAACAATCCAATTAGCGTGGATCCAAGGTCTCCCTAGTAATAAGTTGTATGACATATCAGCGTCAATGACATAGCACATCACCTTTGATTTCAGGCTCCCGATTCGGCAACGGAGTCGAATCTTTCCAAGTGGATGACTACTCCCTGTATCAAAATCGTATATTGTTGTAATGGTTGCAGATAACCGATATAGTGGTATGCCAAGGAAGTAGAAGAGTCTTTTGGGGATGATACTGAGTGCAGATCAGGGATCAACCTGTACCCTTTCAATGCACGTCGAACCGATGTATCCAGTGTAGTAAAAAGGTCGATCATGCTTATTATCCTTGAGAAGCTTATCCTCTGCTATGAAAGTAATAGCAGGTACCTTCGATTGCACATGATGGCATTCAGGGTAAGAGGGCTGAGTGTCACCTTTAGGGATTTCTGGCATATATGTCAGGAATGATTCTGAGTTAGCCAGTGCATCCCTAAGTGCTTCTCTTGTCTCTTTTGAGAGACGAAGGAGCTCGTGTATGGTGATACGAACTGGGATATTAGACAGCTGGGCCAATATGTCAAAACGAAAAGGTATGTTAAGCCCTGGGTCTGAAGCTTCTTCAGGACATGGTCAAACCGGACTTCTTTCTATTTCTCTTTTCCCATTGTCGAGAGCGAAGCCGGTGTGGGTATTTGTACTGACGTCATCTGCTATTGTGTCTCGTCAGTAACTTTCTCATACTATTTTAAGTATGATTTTTTGGATCGAGTGCCCGTCGACTGAGGTACATCAACCTGCGCTGTGCAAGCATGCTTTTCCCGTCTAGAATCGCTAAGAGAAGCTGACGTGAGATTGCCATCATCCGGCAAGATGGAGATAACATTGCAAGATTTGCCCTTTGACTTAGATTTCTTCGAATCCCATTGTTCGTCTTGGGCAAGGTTTGAATGTACCCACATGATTTTCCCTGTTTCCAATGTCAAGGGAACAAGACCCTTACTCTCTTGAGTTTTGGCTGAAGGATGCTTTACTTCTAGCCGTGCTTTCGGGATTGGGAAGGTCCCATCAAGTACTGTGATTTTTGGGGTTATGCCGAACTCAAGGGTCACCATGTTTGCAGTGACTTTATTTTGTTCTGATTTCAGAGTCAGAACTCCGGCGTCGATTAAAGCTTGAATTTTGTCCTTGAGGACAAAACACTTATCAGTAGGGTGATGAACTATCCTATGAAAGAGGCAATTGTTGGGATCGTTCGTGCGTCCCACTTCATTAGGACGCTGAGCATCCGGTAGTTTCAATTTATTCCCTTTGTGGAGTAAATAGAATATTGCGACCACCTGTTCGTCTTTAAAGGAGTACTGTTTCGGAAGAAACTTAGACTCCTGATTATTGAAGTCATTCTTCTTGGCCTTCGAATGAACGTCCAGTGACAATTCAACGGACATAGTCTTTTTCCCTTTGTCTTAGGAAGACTGCGCCTTGTCACTGCGCCCCTTATTATTCATACCCCATTTGCCTTTAGGGGTAGATGGTTCGAACTTCTTAGACGACTTTTTGGCTATCTCAGCTTGTTCGACTAGTTCCTTCTAGGTATGGGTTTTGACAGCCCCCATACGAATTTCCACTTAGTCCAGGAAGTTATGTCTGCATGTCTGCAAGAGCATGGGTAATGGCATCCCTGCTAGGCACATCAGAGACAAGTTTCTGAACCGCTCCATATAGTCACGGACAGACTCGCCTTTCTCTATACGGTAGAGAGGAGTTTGTCCATAGTTACCTCATTGTCATTCTCTTAAAAACGAGAAAGAAATCAAGTTTTCAAGTCGATCCAAGAATTGATAGAGCCTGGAGGAAGGCTTCAGAACCAGTCGAATGCTACCCCCTTTAGGGTGCCGATGAACAGTCTGGCCATAATAGCATCATTATCTATAACGTTACCGGTCTGAGATCGGAAGTAGTAGATGTGCTGGTTTGGCGAGCTCTTACAATCATACGTATGTAATGTTGGTGGCTTGAACTTTGGCGGGTATGGTACTGAATCCCATTCCAAGGGTAAGGACGGACTGTCCTTACTTTCTTTAGTTCATTCCTCTGAGGTAGGGATGCGATCTGAGCTTGAATGCCTTTAAGAACTTCAGCATCCATAGAAGAACTTTCCTTTGACCTCTCAGTCTTGGGTTATTCCTCGTTATGATGTTCCTCCTCATTATGGTTACTCCCGGTATCATTGTTAGTCCGATTAGTGAGGAGTTGGGCTAGCATCTGTTGAATATTGTCCAAGGCTTCTTGCTGAGCCTTGAAAGTTTGCTCCTGAACTTCCAACCGTCGACGGAGGTCATCATTATCATTATCAGCCATATGCACCGACACTCTATCTGTTCGTACCGAGCTGACTGTTGCCGGAGAGGCATACCTACTGTCTTCGTCCTCCTCACCAGATCATTAGAATAATCCTCTTATTAGTTCTGGTGAGGTTACTGTAGTTGAGGAGGATGACTGCTCATAACTGTAGGGTATTGCGACCCTAGCTCTGGTGTTTCGGAAGACACCTTCTTTGTGCACCAAGACTTGGCCTAACCCGGGGCTATAGTCCAGATCTGGAGAACTGAAGGGAGGAGAATTACTATGCGGCGCTCGTCTGTCCCTACGCGATTCCTGTCCCCTTCTGATCATATTGACGGATGCAGAGGGCAAATCTGGTAGATCTCGCGATATGGTCCTTTTGCGATGCTTCACCGGAGCTTGCACTGATAGTCGATCAAAGACTGATTGTCGGTTTGGAGGAGTGGCGGGGATTGGTCCTATCCGATAATGGACTGAGTGGACCATCACCACCTGACATCCCACTTGTTGACAACAGGAGGGAGAAGTCTGGAGTGATTCTGACTTTTGTTTGCTTGCTAAGAATTCTCGCAAGTCAGACCCAGCCGAATTTAAGTGACTCAGCGCAGAGGCTCGAGTAGATCTTGTATTGATGCGTTCAGGTAATTTCGACACCACCTTCTTGCTCGTAGGGTTTGGAAGCAAAACACAGGATGATGCATTGTTCTTTACATCACCACAGAGGTGATTGGCACTAGATAGTGCTTTAGCTCTAAGTTCGCGGCTAAGAACTTTGGGAGCACCCTTAGGCGTTGAAGCTGCATAAGCACCGCTATCAGCATTCAGGGATAATCCCTTAGTTTCGCTGTAAAGGGCGAACTTAATGCTTGAGGAACTGGAGAGCGAAGCACACTATGGCGCTTTGTTCGTCACCTTGTTGCGAAGGTGGTTGCTACGTGCTTTAGTTCCCGCCTGGCGGATGGGAACTTCGCACGTACCCTGAGGTACTGGTGTTGTGCTTATCACGCCATCAGCAACTTTGCTCGTGAGAACGAGGTTGGCGCGAGGAGTTACTACTTCTGGATTGGGCGAAGGCATAATTGCCGTTCTAGGCTCGCAGCTAATGACCTCGGCAAAGCGGGCAAGCATTTTGCCTTTGTCTTCGCGTGATAAGCGAGCCTGTGGCGTAGCTACGCCTAAAGCTTCACAGGAGCTTTCTACTTTGGCCTCTACATCTGCTTTGAGAGGGGAGATTTAGGTTCGCAGGGAACCTAGCTAGCCTCGTACGAGGCTGAGAGGAGTTGGGAAGAGGCTCATTCTGGTTTCTGTTCCAAAACCTTGGCCATTGAGACATTCCTATGCTTCTGTATGTGGAGCACTGGACTACCTTCAGAGAGCAGCTCTTCGAATTTTCCTTGGTCGAAATGAACGACCAGGTTCTCAAAGGTAAAAGGCTCAGGATTCTAATCTTCGTATTGTGACACTGTCTCCTTGTTGCGCCAGAAGACCGATATCCCCAGCGGAGTCGCCATCTTGTTTTCTATTGATTTGCGAAGGGAAAACATAAAAAAAAAGTGTCAGGAGCGAAATTACAAGTATTTCTTTCCAGGAAAAAAATATAGGTAGATCTCCTCTGAGATTTCTGAAAAAATATGCTGGTAGGAATCTGATTAGCGTGCGATCACTTTATCCCTTTAACGATGCGATCGGTCAGATGATCGAACTACCTCCTAATAGGACTCCCTTCTCGCTTGGTTCGGGGAATCGGAGAACAGGAGATCGGTAGAGCCCTCTTGCTGCTTCTCGAGCTGCCTCCGGTTGGGAATTCCTTCTCGCCTGATTCCGAAAATTCCTTGAGAGGGAGGAAGATCTTAGGGTATTAGCACCCTAAATTTATCCTTGTAGGATTCTCTGTATTTTTGAAATCGAGAGAGTAGATCTCTAATCTCCTCTCTATCCTTAGCCGTCTTCCCTCCTTCCTCTTGCCCATCTTCCCTCCTTCCTCTTGCCCATCTCCCCCCTCCGTGTGCCTCTGATAGGTTATTTATAAGGGGGAACCGGGGTATAATCGCCCTGAAAATCTGGAAACAGATTGAGTCAATCTATTTTGTATCTGAAAAGTAGCCTTACCATGAGGTTAAAATCAGCTTGTGCGAATTAGGAATAGCATGTAGCGCTAATCTCTTGATTCGCTCCGCTAAACGAGGGATACTTCCTTGATCCTCTCTAGTTAATTGAGATCTCTCCTGATCTTCTTACCTGATTCGGAGAGTCAAAAGATCATGGCAGGCAACTGCCAAATTGATTTCAATCAACATGATCTCATCTGGAGATTTAATTTAATCTGGAGATTTGATTAGTCAAAATGACTATTAAGGACTCGTAGCGGAATCGTTGCGTTGAGCTCATAGCGGAGCTGGGAGAAGCTTCTGGCGAAGCTAGAAGAAAGCTTTCAGCGGAGCTAGATAAAACATGTGGCGAAGCTACGAGTCAACCTTTTGCACGGCTTGCATGGAGCTTCAAGCGAAGCTAACTTTCTGCGAAGTTAACTGAGCATTTTCAGAGAAAAGCTGTAAGTTAGCTTGCAGCGAGGCTATGAAGGAGCTTCCTGCGATGCTAAGCAACTTTGGTTTCCCATGCGAGACTTATCTCGTGGGTTCATGCGAGACTAAGTATTGAGCTAACTTAGTGTCTCTGGACTTGCTTGGGCCTTCTCACGAGCGTTTAAGGATGATCTTAGCGTACTATCTGCTTTACTGGATCAGTAGAGTCTAAGTTGCTGATTCGTCCCTTTAAGGTAGGTGAAGAATTGGTCATTGGCTTGTCTGCCACTTATCTTTTATAGATGTCAACTAGTTAGATATTGTTCAGGCTAGTTAGAAATCTTGTCTTTTTTAGAGTGTAAACAACCTGTGCAATCCTGGGATTGATCACTAGAAGGCTGTCAAGAAGATAATGCGATATCTACAGAGGACAAAGGACTACATGCTTACCTACAGGAAATCTGATCAGTTGCAGCTGATTGGATACATAAATTTAGATTTTACCCATGTATCAGCAGTAGGAAATTAACTTCAGGTTATGTTTGCCTGATGGCAGGAGGAGTGATTTCTTGGAAAAGTGTCAAGTAGACACTTGTTGTTTCATCTACGATGGAAGTAGAGTTTGTTGCTTGTTACGAAGCTTCGAATCAAGCTATATAGCTCAAGAATTTTGTTTTCGGGCATCAGTTAGTGGATTTAGTCGAAAGACCATTACAGTGATACTGTGACAATAGAGCTGCAGAGTTCTACTGTAAAAGTGACAAGAGTTCAGCAAGGTCGAGACACATCGACATCAAGTTTCTTATCATTAAAAATAGAGTTCAGAATACCATTATGTCTTTTGATAGCATTAGTACTAGTCTTAACATTGCAGATTCACTCATTGAAGGATTGCCGCCTAAAGTGTTCTTGGAGCATGTTGCTCATATGGGGATAGCTAGTTCTAATGATATCCTGATTCAGTAGGAGCGGATAATTTTATGTAACAAATATTATTTCTAAGTGCACTTTATGTAAATTGTTTATTCTGATAAATAAAGTTATAACTGCTTTCCTAAAGTCTACTTTTATGCATTTGAGCCTGTTAAATTAGCAGTTGACTTGTTGGAGTTATACAATTAGATTCGTTGGAGTCATAACGCTAGACTCCTTGGAGTCATAAGGCTAAACTCATTGGAGTCATAAAGTGAAAACCAGTTGGAATTGTACCTTTTTTGATCAGAGGATATTTTCATGCCACACGTCCATATTTGATTTATATCGTTAAGGGTTTTGAGGATATTTTCATGCCACACGTCCATATTTGATCTATATCGTTATGGGTTTTAAAATTTATGAAGTAGAAGGTCCTACCTCAATTATACAGAAGACAACGATCGCCATGTCCGGTAGCAGGAGACTTAATGGACCAGATTGTTTTGAAACATAATTTGTTGACATTTAAAGTTTTGGTACCATAAAGTTATGTAAAACATCCTTCAAGTATAACTTGTGATTATTAGACTTATTTGGATAGAGTCTAAATTAATTTGGGCCTACTGATTGGAGTTCATTTTTGCATCATTTTATACCACTTCACCATGCTTTATGTTAATAAAAATGGATTTTTAATGCTTTTCTCTCTTATTTTTCAGGTCCATTATTTAATGGAGAAGAAGGCCCAAATCTTGGGATTTTTGAGGAATTAAAGGTGTTTTTAGGAGCCCACAACTATGAAGTCCAATTCTAGAATGATCCAAGGCATATTCCCTAACTTCTGGAAGCTCCAGCTGGCCACACGCAACATAAAGGATTGTCAGAGAAATCATTGGCGCAACGGCCAAGATGCTGCCATGAAAACGCGGTTCTGGCCGCGGATCCGCGACACTTCCTTGGCTGTTGATCAAGCGATTGATCCTATGGCTGTGGTGGGACGTTATCTTCTCATGAAGCCTATAAATAGAGCCCCAGGGCCTTTGTAAAAAAGGGAGGAGAGAATAGCATTTTATTTAGGGAAATTGTTAGGATTTCTTTAAGCTTTCTTTAGTCTTTTTGTTTAATTTTCATTTTCTCCTTCTAGATCTAGAAAAGAGAGAGTGAGGGTGAGAGGTTTCTGTAATTGAAGAAGTGACAGCTCAATACAAAGGCTCAAGCTTTCCTTCCTCAAGTCTTTTCTTATTCTATTGCATTTACTTTCAAGTTCTTACTTTCTTGCATTTGCTTTCTACCATGTATTCTTACTTGTTCTTCTTTTCTATGGCTAACTAACTCACTAACATGACTAACTTCTAACACTATTAACTACTAATTCTTGGGTGATTGCTAACTCATATGAATTATTGGATGTTTTTATTTCTCAGTCTTGTAATTAACAAGTCTTTTATTTCCAATAATGATGAGTAGTGTTTCAATTCTAATGAATGCTTTGTATCACCTCCATATGATTCATGTGTGCCTCATTTAGAGCCTTGTCTCTTGAGCAAGTGCCTTGATGGAACATGAAGATGGATCACTTTATTATGCTAACTCCTATTGTACAAGTTTTTTATTTCATGCTAGCTTGTTATACCTTTGATGGACTAATGAATCTTACATTCTTGTTTAGCTTACCTAAGTGTGAATACCTATGTTCCATTATTGAAAATCTATTAGGAGCCAATGATCCAAGGAGACTACCTAGCCAAGCTTAGATGAGAACACAACCTCAATTTGGAACAACATATTGATTTGTCAAAGCAAGATGTACTATTGCCAATGAATCTACATGAGGCATGAATCACCCAACGAGCTTAGTAAGTTAGTAGTGTGCCTTCTCTTAATTGAATTTCAAAACTCCTTTCTAAAAATCTTCTTTTTTTTTCTAACATCACCATTTATTTTATACCGTCTTTCATTCCGTTTTCCATTCCATTTTCCTCTTCTTAATAAAACTTTACAAAGATTCTTCACTCTCTTTCTGTTTTGTTTTATTTTTCTATTTTTAAAACAAAGAAGAACCTTCAATTTTCTTCTCAAAAACTTCAACATAAAAACTGTGAACGCTTCCATCGCTAGTCCTCCCTGCGGATACGACCCGTTATAGCTTGTGCTACGAACAGTGATTCAAAGGAGTAAAGTAAATCTTCATACATATTCAGAGTTTGACAATCAGAACACGGACATAAAACCGTTTACTCTGAACTCTTACTCAATTCAATTCCTTCTTTCGAACAAATTTTTGGCGCCGATGTCAGGGAGGGCGACGATTTTTATTGAATTTTTGGAACTAAAACGAATTTTTTCTTCTCTATTGCAGGTTATAGGTTGAGAAGGAAATCAAGAGTTGCAGTAACATATAAGTGGTCTTGGGCTCTGCTCTTGAAATCAGAGACCAAATACCCTCTGAATTGTCACGTTTTCTTGGCTCTGGCCGCAGATCTGCGGCAAGAAAGAGTTCACTACTCATAATCTTTTTTGCAGGATTGCTTGCTTTGCAAAAATATAGCTGCTGCAAATTTTTTTTCTTTTATGCCATCACCAGGAGCCTGCTAATGAACCAACAGTAAAACATTTGTTGAAAAGTTTAAAAATTGATTAGACGTTTGCATTTTAGGCACGTGTCTTTTTAATTCATTAACTTTACTATTAAAGAGTGCTGGAGCAAGGTACGTTCGTATTGAATATAGAATAGGACTCATTTCTTTATTGATTTACATTACTTTGAGTGAATCTTGTTTGCATATACTGTACACATGCACAAATTGACTTTAAGAGTACCACCCAATAAACAAGATAAGGTGGGGATTTAATCACCCTTCCTTAGCCCGAAAATAATATTCCAAGTACTCACAATCCCAAGCTTTTAAATAAAAATTGATAGACGTTGGCCCCTAGGGACATCCAGACTCGATAAGAGATCAGCCGTGGTTGGAAATTATTTTTGATTCATACTCCAGTCAAATCAGTGTCTAAGGTTGGGGATTAAGAGGTTAAGCCTCGAAGATATCGTGGTTTGACGTAATTAAGGCCCGTTGCTTACGCACGGATACCTCCCACCGTATTTTGCCCCTACCTGGCTGATTAGCTGCGGTCTGATATGAGCAACAACCTTCTTCAGTTCATCGACCAGTTAGGAGTCGTCTAGGTCGAGGGATCCTAGATACCTTGTGATTGTTTTTCTTTATTTTTATTTTTTATTTTCTCTTTTTCGCTTGTTTGCTTGGTGAATGTTGTCTGTGATTGTGCATGCAAGAGTGGTACCGGGATCCAATTTCATCAAGACTTGTTAGGACTTCTACACTTGCACCACTTCCTGACACAATCCCAATCATGGCGAACCCTACTTCTCTCCAAGATAAGTTCTACCCGAATCGCACTTCGCTTCCTTCATGCATTCTCCTACCTGAGGTAAATGGAAACAATTTTGAGCTTAAGTCTTAGTTCATAAACACACTCCCTAGGTTTCATGGCTTAGAATCTGAGGATGCATATTCTTCATTCGTGAGTTTAAAGAAGTGTGTTTGATGATTAAAATTCCCCAACTGGGGGAAGACGCTATTAGATTGAGGATCATTCCCTTCGCACTCAAGGACATAGCCAAGAAGTGGCTATATAATCTGCCTGCTAGTTCTATCTCGTCATGGGATGATTTTATCAAAGTCTTTCATAAGAAGTTCTATCCCATTCATAAAACGGCCCTCATTAGAAAAAACATAATGCGTTTAAGCAGGAAACAAGTGAACCATTCTGGAAGTATTTTGAACAGTTTAAGGATTTACTAGCCCATTGTCCTCATCACAGAATAGAGAAGTGGTGGGGGCAGTGCCAAATTCTCTATGACGGACTAGACTACCAAACTAAGACACTCCTTGAGACTATGTGCCAAGGGGAATTTTTGAAGAAAGATGAGAACCAGGGTTGGGACCTCTTTAAAGTTTTAGCAAAAAACTATTCAGTGGGAGTCTTGCCCTGAGAAAACTAACCCCACCCCTTCTAGAACCGGTATACATTCAATTGAATCCACTATAGCTGCCGAGGCAAAAATAACACAATTGATGAGGAGGCTAGAACTATTAGAGGCTAGGGAACCCAATTCAGTGAATCAGGTCAACCCAACACCAGTGATCAATCCGGGTTGTACCTACTGCCATGCTCTCAATCACCTGTTTGAGGAGCGTCCTATCTATCAAGCTCAAATGTATCCTGAAAATATGAATGCAGCATATGTCAGACCTAACTACAATCCATACTCCAAAACATACAACACGAGATGGAGGAACCATCCAAATTTCTCATGGAGTCAGTCTGGTCCTGAGCAATCAAGACAACAATTTTCACACCAATACCCTGCTCAGTCTCATTAACCCAGTTTCCACCAGAGTCAACCGAACTTTCAAACCAATTATCAGCATAACTTTCAGCCCACGTATCAGCAACAACAACCACAAAATCATCCAGATAAAAAATTATCAGATTTGGAAGAATGATTGAAACCTTATCCAAAACCCAGGCCTCAATGATGAATAACCACCATCAAGCTATGAATAGGTTAGAGGTTCAAATAGGTCAGCTGGCTAACTCATTAAATGAAAGACAAAAGGGAACACTGCCAAGTCAGCCATTGTAAAATCCTAAGAACCCCTTTCCTATTTATGAAGCTGAAGACATAGGTCCAAGTCAATTCAATACTGTTCATATCTTGAGATCTGAAAACAAATTGACAATCAGGTTTCTAGTCATCCTGTTCCTAATAAATCAGTATCAAATTCTCCTGTAATTATACCACCAACTCAAAATGATCCATCTTTAAGTTCACAACCGTCAACCTCTAAGTCCAATAATAAAGATAAAACAGATCAACAACCTTATAAGCCTATTGTTCCATTCCCTAATAGGCTAACAAATAATAAGACTAATGCTCAAATGGAGAAGATTAGGGAAATGTTCAATCAGGTTCAGATCAATGTACCCCTTCTTGATGCTATACAACAGTCCCTTCATATGCAAAATTTTTGAAAGATATGTGCACCAAGAAAAGAAAAATAAATGTCCCAAAGAAGGTCTTCCTTGTATTAAACATAAGTGAGTTTCTCACCGGGCCCATTCCTGTGAAATTAAAGACCTCGGAGTTCAACCATTTCCTGTATCATAGGACAGACCATAATAAACCGAGCCTTACTTGATCTAGGAGCCAGTATCAATCTACTTCCCTTTTCTGTGTGTCAGCAATTCGGGCTGGGCGACCTCCATCCAACCAGAGTTACTATACAATTGGCTGACCGATCTGTAAAGATTCCCAAGGGGGAGATTACAGGTGTTCTCATATGGGTCGGGAAATTCATTTACCCTGTGGATTTCATCGTTCTGGAGACACAACCCGTACACAATCTGAAAGCACAGACCCCTGTCATTCTAGGACGATCCTTTCTAGCCACCGCAAATGCAATCATAAACTATAGGAACGGGTCGATGCGTTTGACTTTTCGAGATATGACGAAAGAGGTAACTGTTTTCCACCTGGGAAAACAACCTCAAGACTTGATGATTAGTCGTTTGAAGTGAACTTAATTGAAGGATTAATAAGTGAGCACGACAAGGAGATTGAATATGAGTCTGACAGAGAATTCAAATTGGAGTCTGATGACTTCAATCTTGACCAAATCATCGAATTCATAGTGGAGTGGGCAACAAATGCAACCCCTATCCTCCCCCTACAAGAAGAACAACCATCGATAGATCACATTCCCTCTTCTGAGCTTAAAGCTCTTCCTAGTCATCTCAAGTAACAGTACTTGGGTGAAAAGAAAGCTTTTCCCGTGATAATAGCGTCCCATCTTACGGAACAATAGGAAGAGGATCTTCTTACGGTGCTGAGGGAAATCAAGAAGCCATTGGTTGGACCATGGCTGATATAAAAGGGATCAGTCCATCTATTATACAATACCGGATTCACTTAATGGAACATGTAAAGCCAAAACGCGACCCACAGCGTCGACTAAACCCAATCAGGCAAGAGGCTGTCCGAGCTGAAATTATAAAGTTACTAGACAATGAGATTATTTATCCCATATCAGATAGCCAATGGGTTAGTCCCGTCCACGCTGTGCCAAAAAAGGCAGGCTTTACCATGGTAGAAAATGATAAGAAGGAATTAGTACAAATTCGTCTTCCAACGAAGTCGAGTCTGTATTGATTATCGAAATTGAACACTGCCACATGTAAAAATCACTTTCCTCTTCTATTCATAGACCAAATGCTCGAGAGACTAGCTGGACATGAATATTATTGTTTCCTAGATGGATATTCAGGATACAATCAAATCCCTATCGCTCCCGAGGATCAAGACAAGACTACTTTCACCTATCCCTTTGGAACATTTGCATACCGAAGAATGCCCTTCGGCCTATGCAATGCTCCCGCAATGTTCCAACGTTGCATGCTTAGTCTCTTCTTTGACATGGTGGAAAGATTTTTGAAAATTTTCATGGATGATTTCTCTATATATGGCGATTCCTTTAACCAGTGCTTGCATCATCTGAAGTTGATTTTACAAAGATGCATAGAGAAAAACTTGACACTCAACTGGGAGAAGTGTCATTTTATGGTCAAGAACGGAATCATTCTGGGGCACGAAATTTCAAACAGAGGAATTGAAGTTGATAGATCAAAAGTGGAAGTGATAGCAAAGCTCCCTGAGCCAAAATGCCTAAAAGACATTCGATCATTCTTAGGGCACGCTGGCTTCTATAGAAGATTTATTAAGGAGTTTAGCAAAATTGCTAGACCTTTAACTAATCTCTTAGGAAAAGATGTGCCCTTCAATTTTGATGAAGAATGTCTACGAGTTTGGGAGGAGTCAAAGCAAAGACTTGTCTCGGCGCCAACAATCTCAGCGCCTGATCGGACTAGACCATTTGAAATTATGTACGATGCCTCCGATTATGCCATAGGCGCTGTTCTAGGATAGCGCATTGATAACAGGTAACACGTGATTTATTAAGCTAATAGGACGCTCAATGAAGCCCAACTAAATTACAAAGCGATTGAAAAGGAATTTTAGCAGTTGTATTTGCGTTGGAAAAGTTCACCAATACCAACGATTTTCACCGATCACTCCACCCTAAGGTACTTGCTAAAAAAGAAGGATGTAAAAGCTAGCCTGATTTGATGGATACTTCTTTTGCAAGAGTTTGACTTAGAGATCAAAGATAAAAAGGGCGTTGAGAATGTGGTGACAGATCACCTTTCGAGAATTCTCAATACACCAAGTGAGACAATACCTACCAATGAAAACTTTCCTGACGACCATATCTTCACGATGTGTAAAGAGCCCTGGTATGCCGATATTTCAAACTACCTTGCAACCGGGCGAACACCTTCAAGTTGGTCAGGTCAGGACAAGCACCGCTATATGACACAAATACGGTTTTTCTTTTGAGATGTACTGTAATTATTCAAATATTGCACTGACCAGATAATTAGAAGGTGTCTTCCTGAGGATGAACATCAGAGTGTTTTGACATTTTGTCACGGGTTAGCTTGTGGTGGACACTTTGGTCCATGAAAGACTGCTGAGAAAGTCCTTCAGAGTGGGTTCTATTGGCCCACTCTCTTTAAGGATGCTTATACTTTCTACAAACTCTGTTCCAAATGTCAAATGACGGGTCGAGTCACGCGAAGAGACATGATGCCCCTTACACCGATCTTAGAGGTAGAAATTTTTTATTTATGGGGCATCAATTTCAAGGACCCTTTCCTATGTCTTACGGCAACCAATTCATCTTGGTAGCTGTAGACTATGTTTTAAAGTGGGTTGAAGCTGTTCCGACGAGAACAAATGACAACCAGGTTTTCATCAAATTCTTAAAGGAAAATATCATTTCGCGCTTTGGAGCTTCCCGTGCGATAATTAGTGACAACGGGAGTCATTTCTGCAACCGGGCTTTTGAAGCCGTAATGCGGAAATACTCTATTTCTCATAAATTGTCCACGACTTATCACTCTCAGACGAACGGGTAAGTGGAAGTTACTAATA
Source organism: Agave tequilana (assembly GCA_038442645.1). Taxonomy (NCBI): domain Eukaryota; kingdom Viridiplantae; phylum Streptophyta; class Magnoliopsida; order Asparagales; family Asparagaceae; genus Agave; species Agave tequilana. Next base: position 55,968 of record JAVJIF010022730.1, read on the forward strand.
GACAGATAAAATTGATATTGGAGAAAACTATAGGACAAAACCGTAAGGACTGGTCCATCAAACTCGTTGATGCCTTATGGGCATATCGGACCGCTTACAAGACTGTCCTCGGTATGTCTCCATATCGAGTTATATTTGGGAAGCCTTGCCATTTGCCTGTGGAGCTAGAGCACCGTGCTATGTGGGCGATAAAACAGTTAAACTTTGACTTAAGGAAAGCTTGTGACTTGAGAAAATTGCAGATATTTGAGCTAGAAGAGTTAAGAAATGATGCATACGTTAACGAAACAGAACTAAACTCTTCCATGACAAATCCATTCATAGGAAGAATTTTGTCCCAGGATAAAACGTTCTGTTGTATAACTCTAGGCTCCACCTTTCCCTAGTAAGCTGAAAGTCAGGTGGTCAGGACCTTATATTATACAAACAGTCTACCTTCATGGTGCGATTGAGATTTTTGATCTAAAGAGTGGCAACATGTTCAAAGTCAATAGTCAATGACTTAAACCATTCTACACCACAGAGTCTGAGTCACACGATACTCTTGAACTGAGTCTTTGTGACCCGGTGTACATGTGACCAAATCTTTCTGCCCTCTTCCCTGGTGTTTCTTGTAAATCTTTTTGGGACCTCCCTTGTAAATTAAAACAAAAATAAATAAATAAATAAAATAAAAAATAAAAAAAATATATAAATAATAAAAAATAACAAAAATACAAATAAACAAAATATAAAAAAATTGGAAATAGCACTTAGGTTTTCTTCCCTTTATATACTCATTTTCCCTTCTAATAAATCAGAATTTTCCTAGGGTTGAAATTTTCACTTTTCACCTAGGGAAAATTTTGTAGTCTACCCTTCTCAGGCCCTTATATATACCCCCAACCTTTCTTTCATTCTTTACCTTAACTTTTGAAACTAGATCTGAGAAAAGAGAAGCGAGCTCCGCCACAATAATTTTTCCTAGCCCCTCCCTCCCTGACAAAGCCGTGTTTTCTCGGCATTTGCCACGCCTCCGCGGCAATCTGGTGGAGTCTGGAGTGCCGCCAAATTTTCTTGCAGTCATTGCTGTCTGTAAATCTGAGATCTACAACCCGAGTACCTGTTCTTCCCATCGATTTCTCTCTGCAATATGGTTTTGGATTCCCCCCACGTAATTCGGGGAGGCTTGCGAATTTCTTTCCCATCCTTCGTATTTTCTGTCATGGCCCCATCTATATTTACTGAAAAAGACTTTGCTAGGATTTTTAGTGATATTAATGATTATGACCATATCTTTTTGGATCAAATTCGTGAATGGAATTGGTATGCATTAGTCTACGATAACTCCGACCATGAGGCTTACCATTGTCTCGAGCTTGTCAAGCTCTTCTATGCTTCACTTGATCAAGCCTCTATTAACTTTGACACCAACTAATTCATGGTGCACATGCCTACTGGGGATCTTGTTATAACTGTTGATATGTTGGAAGACTACACCCAAGTCCCCAGCAACCCACACTATCGCGACCCCCTACCATTAATTGACTACATGACAGTCATGGGGGCACGCTGTACCGAACATGATAGGGGGCTCAAAGCCAGTACGACGTTTTGCAACATATATTGTGTTGGGTGCTGGATCTAACGCAATATCTTAGGGCTTGACCACACGACCTCCTTTAATAGGCCTGTGCTGCAAATCATTCACGATCTCATGACAAGGCAGCATACTGTTTGCATTAACACGACTATTTTTCACAGTATCATCACAGACTCCACGCGCACACGCGGTGCCAAATACTCGCATCCAGTTTTGCTCACCCGTTTGTGTAGGAACTTCTTACCAGATGCGGTCTTTGACTCGTATGATAGAGTATTTGTTGCACCAGAGAGGGCAACAAGTGCTTACAATAGTTGCCTCCATGCGGTCTAGACCCCCAGTGTCCAGCCCGAAGATGCCCCAGCCGAGTCCTCTTCGGAGGAAATTTTGGAGGATGATGATGACTCAGCCTTTTGGCAGCAAAACTCCCCAACTGATTCACGAACCTTCATACCTACAATTTGGCGATGCATGAAGAAGATCTTTAAGGGTCAGGTTAGACTAAGGAAGCAAGTTGAGGAGCAGGCCACACGCCTCGACCGCATCGAGGAGGATCTGGGCTTTCGCAGTCGGTCGGACCTAACATCACCGCTAGTCCGAGCCGAAGGAAGGGGTGACATCTTTTCTTTACCTATTTCCTGCATATATTTTACTTGCATACATTAGGGACAATGCATGGGATAGGTATGGGGGGTAGATACTAACATAGGAGATTTTTTTTTAGTTTTTAGGATTTTTCTAGATTTTTTTAGGATTTTCTTAGATTTTTATTTTCTTTTAGATTTTTCTTTCAGGTTTTTTCTTTTCTTATATATATAACATAGGAGATTTTTTAGTTTTTAGGATTTTTCTAGATTTTTTTGGATTTTCTTAGATTTTTATTTTCTTTTAGATTTTTCTAGATTTTTTAGGATTTTCTTTTAGATTTTTCTTTCAGGTTTTTTCTTTCTTATATATATAACATAGGAGATTTTTTAGTTTTTAGGATTTTTCTAGATTTTTTTGGATTTTCTTAGATTTTTATTTTCTTTTAGATTTTTCTAGATTTTTTAGGATTTTCTTTTAGAATTTTCTTTTAGGTTTTTCTTTTCTTATATATATAAAATAGAATAATAAATAGATATAAATATATATATATTTTCTGTGATCCATATTTGAAAAGAATTAACTTGATCTTAAGAATTAAGGAAATTCTAAACTAGGATTTCTTAATATAAGTCAAAATAAGATGTATTGCTGAATTTTTAGGTTAAGAAATAAAAGAATAGAAAGATAGCTAAATTTTGAATTTTTTTCTAAGCATTATATACATTTACATGTTGAGGGATTAATCAAGGACTTAGTAACTTTGACTATATTTATATATATATATAAAATGGAAAAAAGAAAAAATTATTAATAATAATAATAAATAAAAACTTGATCACCAATTAAGCTGGTTAGTTGTGCCTTTAGAAGCATAACCAGTCACGCCTAAAGGTGGTTGAGTCCTTAGCATTCGTGGCCTAGTTTACTCGAGTCCTTGGATCTTAGGGATGTATTTTCATCTGGTGCCCTAAGACCGTCAGGTCTAGGAGTCATCGGTAAAAGGCTCGATACATGGGTAAATTAGAAAGCCTAATGAAGCTAAGGGAATAAATAAATATAAACATATAAATAAATATATATAAAAAATATATATATAAATAAATGTACCATAGTTTAAGAACAATTCCTCATACATATAGATGTATATATGTTAGGCTCGATACAAAATCTAGTTCTCTCTTTATTTTGAAAACTTAACCTAAGTTGAAAATGAAACTTCGAATGGAGGCTTATAAAAAAGAAGGAAAAGTTTAGGGTAACCTGAAACTAAAAGATCACCGAAATTCTTGAAAAAAATGGATCATAACCTCTTTTCTTTCTTTTTTTTGAAAAATTATTAACATTTTCTTTTACTTTGGATTTTGTGGGTGCAATCCGCTGAAACCCTCAGGAGATGTCACTCCTCCTCTAGGGTAACCTAGAGATTTAACGGCTTGTTGCACAAGCTCAGTGCAATCGTGTCACCTACAAAAGTGGTATAATAATTTAGTTAGGATTTTTTCTCTTTTTATTTGCTCGGGGACGAGCAAAAGCTAGGTATGGGGGTGTGATTGGAGTTCATTTTGCTTCATTTTATACCACCTAACCATGCTTTATGTTAATAAAAATGTAATTTTTATTGCTTTTCTCTCTTATTTTTTAGGTCCATTATTTAATGGAGAAGAAGGCCCAAATCTTGGGATTTTTGAGGAATTAAAGGTATTTTTTAGGAGCTCACAATCATGAAGCCCAATTCTGGAATGATCCAAGGCATATTTCCCAACTTCTAGAAGCTCCAGTTGGGCACACGGAGCGTAACAGATTGTCAAAAAAAATCGTTGGCACAACGACCAAGATGCTTCAGTGGAAACGTGGCCCTGGCCGCGGATCCGCGACACTTCCTTGGCCGTTGATCAAGCAATTGATCCTACGGATGTGCTGGGACGTTATCTTCTCCTGAATCTTATAAATAGAACCCCAGGGCCTCTGTAAAAAAGAGAGGAGAGAATGGCATTTTATTTAGGGAAATTGTTAGGATTTCTTTAAGCTCTCTTTAGTCTTCTTGTGTAATTCTCATTTTCTCCTTCTAAATCCAGAAAAGAGAGAGTGAGGGTGAGAGATCTCTGTAATTGAAGAAGTGACAGCTCAATACAAAGGCTCAAGCTTTCCTTTCTCAAGTCTTTTCTTGTTCTATTGCATTTACTTTCAAGTTCTTACTTTCTTTCATTTGCTTTCTACCATGTATTCTTGCTTGTTATTCTTTTTTATGCCTAACTAACTCACTAACATGACTAACTAACTTTTAATACTACTAACTACTAACTCTTGGGTGATTGCTAACTTATATGAATTGTTGGATGTTTTTATTTCTAAGAATTGTAATTAACAAGTTTTTTATTTTCAATAATGATGAGTAGTGTTTCAATTCTAGTGAATGCTTTGTATCACCTCCATATGATTTATGTGTGCCTTATTTAGAGCCCTGTCTCTTGAACAAGTACCTTGATGGAACATGAAGATGGATCACTTTATTATGCTAACTCCTATTGTACAAGTTTCTTATTTCAAGCTAGCTTGTTATAGCTTTGATAGACTAATGAATCTTACATTTTTATTTAGCTTACCTAAGTGTGAATACTTATATTCCATTATTGAAAATTTATTGGGAGTCAATGATCCAAGGAGGCCACCTAGCCAAGCCTAGATGAGAACACAATCTCAATTTGGGATAACATATTGATTTGTCAAAGCAAGATGTATTATTACCAATGAATCTACATGAGGCATGAATCATCCAACGAGCTTAGTTGTTAGTAGTGTAGAATGTTAGTTAGTCATGGCCTTCTCTTAATTGAATTTCAAAACTCCTTTCTAAAAACCTTCTCTTTTTCCAACATCACCGTTTTTTTTATACCGTCTTTCATTCCGTTTTTCATTCCATTTTCCTTTTCTTAACTAAACTTTACAAAGATTCTTCACTCTCTTTCTGCTTTGTTTTGTTTTTTCATTTCTAAAATAAAGAAGAACCTTCATTTTTCTTCTCAAAAACTTCAACATAAAAACCGTGAACGCTTCCATCGCTAGTCCTCCCTGAGGATACGACCCGTTATAGCTTGTGCTACGAATGGTGATTCGAAGGAGTAAAGTAAATCTTCATACATATCCAGAGTTTGACAATCAGAACACGGATATAAACGGTTTACTCTAAACTCTTACTCAATTCAATTCCTCCTTTCGTACACCTACACAAGTCTAATTGAATTTATACATCTGTCTCTATAAGCCTATGTTATTGGATCCAATAAAGAATTGATCAAGTCTAATGGTTGGGTCTAGATACGTTTCATTTACACTTAGTTATGAGTGTATTTAAATCAAGATGTGAGACTCATTTACACATGTAGAACTCGTGTTATCAATCAAGGGTCTAGATATATGATGAGTTGAATTAGAATTTCTTGATGCTATATATATCATGGGGTAAGATTCCCTCTCCACCACCAATCATCATGACCTAATCTCTCACTTGGAGGTCTCTCATTTCCTCTAAGGATCAATAAGAGAACTTGGTTACTGGAGAGAAGAATCCTCTCCCTCAACTCTGACGTCTTTAAGATCGTGCAACCTTCGCATCCCTTTCATGATGGAATCAGGTATGTCTAAACACTCTTTCTCTTTAATCTTAATAAAGAGGTTTTCAATATATGTGTAGATTTTGTTTTGAATAATTATTAATGAAGATATCCTCTGCTTGTAGTGGTGCATACATATATAACTGCATACATATATAACTACTTTCCTGATTTTTGTTTGCTAGTGTAATGAGTTGGCAACTGAAAATATTTGCTAAAGGAGCTTTTTGCTGCAATATATATTTTTATTTATTCTTGAGTAATTTGCTCCAACATCTTGACATAGTTATTTTAAGATTAAGTTAGATAATAATAGTATAAAACTTTCACCCATTACACACCTCCGCTCGTCACAGGCAAGTGCACTGTTAAATATAGACTTTCGATAGAATAAAACGTGCTCTTTTATTATCACATGCAAATATTAGAGCTACACTGTTATTTTTAGTAGAAAATAATTTTACTTGAAAAATTTGCAGAACAACTCTTCTAAAGTGATATTTCACAAACGGGGAAAAGAAAAGGAAATACATCAAAAATTGGCCTTTATAAATGCCATTAACATCACAGGGAGCTGTGATTATCGGAGGTGAACGTCCGAGGTGCCAACCAAAAAAGCTACTCCTAATCTCACTATTTTTTATATGACAGTTAGGAAAATGGGGAAATATATGTACCAACACTCCAGGATATAGGATTGGAAGTATGTCATGCAATATCATGTTTAGTCTTATTCAGCGTGGCTCGCATATATTTACTTACGCACAAGCATAACTGAATTAGGCCTAGAACTCTAAGGGTTTGTTTGTTTTCTTTGAAAAGAGAGGAAGAAAGAGGATGAAGGAAGAAATAGACCTTTCTTCCGATCTCTGATGTTTGGCACACCGAGGAAGAGGAGGGAAGAGAAAGGAAGAAGCCAGAGCTCGCGCTGACTTGGATCGGCGCGTGGATCAAAATCAGGGTTCTTCCTCAATCTATTCCGCTCAAATTTGACCGCGAGGAGAGTTGGAGCTCACCGATCTTGGTTAGGAAATCATTTATCTACTTCTTGTTGGAAATAATTCAACATGTGTAGGCTCACATATGTGAATTTAATATGTATGGCTATCTTAAAGTATAGCTCAATTTAATTGTGATCTAATAAAATTAATAATTAGACTAATAGGTATTAAATTGTCATAGATTTAATATGTAGAGATATTTATGTAGTTTCTAATTTGATGAAGGACCAAATTAAAAAAAGAATAACTATATAATCAGTTATTATTTAAGGGATCATGATCCCCAAAAGAACATATCTTCTTCTTCGATCCCTTCAAACAGAGAGAAAACTCAGAGGAATACGGATCTTTTTGAAAGCCTTCTCCATCCCAACAATTCAAGGAATTAACTCACAGATCAAGGTATGCTTCTGCTTTTATTATTTTAATTTTTCTCATATCTTTGAATCTTTATGGAGCCTAAATCTATATTTTAGGGTTTGATTTATGTTAAAGATAAAGTTATGATTTTGATCTTGTTTATTCTAAGGATGATTATTGTAGATTTTATCCTTTTATTTAATTAAGTTCCATCAATTGGTATCAGAACCACTCCATTGAGGATTCCTAAATTTGGGAATTAAATTTAAAATTTGGATTTTATTGATACTTCTATGAGATTGAAATATAAATTAGCTCTTATGAATCTTATTACATGATTAATTTGGCTTTGTACAAAAAAAGTTTTTCCTTCAGATTTATGGATTTAAAAATTTCAGATCTTAATTCAGTTTAAAAAATTTATTATTCCACATCCATGCGCAGCGGAGCCCAGGCATCACTCAATTTTGGGTCTTTTTTTTGGCAAATTTGGGACTTTTTAAAATTTTAAACGAATTTTAGGTACATCTAATAAATTATTAAGATTGTCTAACATTTAATAGAATCTAATTGAAATAAGATGTCGCCAAAGTGACCGCTCTTGTGTAAATTAGCTCCTGAGAATGTTGAGATGTTTGTGTATGTGTGTGTATTAATTCATGCGAGTATTAACTGGTCTAAAGGAAGGATAATATTTAGCCGAATAGTATACACACTTGTGGTGATAAATATATGACAATTATAAGGTTTTCATGTTAATAATAAGTTAATCCAAAGATAAATTTATTATTTAACATGATTTATTGTAAACATTTAATTTTTACACCAAGAATACCACTTATAAGTTAATATTACTATCCAAAGACTTGATATTAATGTTGTGCTAGGTATCTTGAGATTATTTCATAATTGTTTAAATTTAAAAGTCATTTATTTGATTATGATGTGAACATGCATGCTTATTTAATTTATTCTCTGTACAGCTATTGTATCTACTTGCTGCTATATCTGCAAACACAAACAATTTTCTCATGCTTAATGGGATAAACTTCAAGGATTGAAAGAGAATGTCTTAATTATTCTTAGCTACATGGATCTAGATCTTGCACTAAGGATAGAACAACCTACTTCTTTTACGGCTGAAAGCTCTTATGATGATAGGAAGAACTTTGAGAAGTGGGAATGCTCTAATTGCATGTCTAATAATCATAAAGCGTGACAATCTGAAAGTCTTTCGAGGTGTAGTATCTGATGAGATAACTTCGGCTAAAGATTCTTTGCCAAAATTGAGAAACGTTTTGTAATGAATGATAAGGCAGAAACAAGCACACTTTTAGCTAGTTTGATTTCTATAAAGTACAAGGGCGAGGGAAACATGAGAGAGTATATCATGCAGATGTCTCATATTGCTTCCATGCTTAGGCACTAAAGCTCGAGTTGTCAGAGGACTTGCTCGTGTATTTGGTATTGATTTCGCTTCCTGCACACTTTAGTTAATTTGAGGTTAGTAATAACTGTCAAAAAGAGAAATGGACTCTGCATGAGCGCAATTCATATTGTGTGCAAGAAGAGAAAAAGTTTAAGCATGAGAAATCTGAAAGTGTTTATCTGATCAATACCTCAAAGGATAAAGGTAAAAAAAGAAAGAAGGATGAAGCTGCCAGATCAAAATAAACTTAAGAAAAATGAAGACTGCTTCTTTTGTAAGAAACTTGGACACGTAAGGAAAGAATGTACAAAATATCATACTTGGTATACTAAGAAAGGTATGTTTTTTACTTTGGCCTATTCTGAAATTAATTTAGCTTCAGTACCTAGAAACACTTGGTGGTTAGACTCCGGTGCTACTACTCACATAAGTGTTTCTATGCAGGGTTATCGAGCTACCGAAAGCTAAGTGATGGTGAAAGATACATCTTTGTAGGCGATGAAAAGTCGGTAGAAGTTGAAGCAATAAGGTATTTTAGGTTGTTGTTAGGAATTGGTCATTATATAGACTTGAAAGACACTTTCATTGTACCATAATTTAGATAAATTTGGTTTCTGTTTCTTTATCGAACAAATTTGGTTATCATTGTTCTTTTGAGAACAATCAGTTTAGTCTTTCATTAAATTCAAATATTGTTGGTACTAGTTCATTGAGTATTTATGACAACCTTTATTTCTTGACACGATTGCATCATATAATGAAACCTTACATATGGATCACGTGGTACAAAATGTAAGCTAAATAAATAATATTCAGCAAGATTATGACACAAGTGTTTGGGTCATATATCCAAATCTAGAATAGAATGACTTCTGACAGAAGATATTTTATCTTGATTTTTCAGACTTAAATGTCTGTGTTGAGTGTATCAAGGGAAAACATACCAAACATAAGAGATTAGGTTGTTCGCCCAGAAGTCCTTCACCTTAGTATTGGTGATGACTAACTTATGAAGATTAGTTTGCTAATGATCATGTGCTTTTATAGTTTCAGTTATTGATCAAGATCTTAGTATGTGTTTAGCTTCAACAAAGAATTTAAAGCCATTTTTGGAGATAACACGTGTGGATTCAAGAGCTCGTGCGTAAAGATCGCATCTAGTATTCGAATGGAGTCAAGCTTTTTAGATCAAGTTTGGATCGAGTCATCTTGGAGATGAAGATCGCCAAGAAGACTTCGGTTATTTAATTTTAGTTTTGTTTAGATCATGTGTAAAGATAGAATAGTCTTGATATGCTCAAGTTCATACACACACAAGTTCAATAGTTTTGGTTTCAGTTAAACCAGTTTTGGATTTTCAAGAATATATATATCGTTTTCATGGATAGATAGAATCAAAAGAAGTTTACCTGGTTTATATGTATATTGAATTTTATCCATATACATTATTACTTTATATTGTCTAAAAACTTATTTTGATGATTCTACTTTACAGTTTCAAGTTTTATTTTTAACAAAACTTAGTTTTAGATTTAATGTCAAAAACATAGATATATCTGTTATATGTGTATTGGATTCTATTCATACACACTATGCTTCAATTGAGTTTAAATATCATGTTTTTATATTTATACAAGTTTTGGAGAAAATGAATTTTCATTTCAAAATCCAAGTTTTGAAAAATACCATTTTTGGTTTAAAACTTAATTCTATATCACAAAAATAGTTCAAATTGTTTGTAATATGTGTTGAATTTAAGTCACACATATTTGTACTTCAAATATTTATAAGAACTTATTTTTATAGATTTTATGTGATTTTATGGGATTTTATAGGATATTAAAAGACTAAATATTTCATCCTATAAACCCTGGCTGAGGGCTGCTAACGGTTGACTGACCGTCAACTGAAGCTTGGCTCGATCGACTGACTGATCGACCGAAGCCTGGCTCGATTGACTTACCGGTCGACCGACATACACAGAAGTGCACAGGCTTCAGCGGTCGACCGTTCCAGAAAGTATGCCCTCTGAATTTGGCCCCGGTCGACCGGTCGGTCGACCGACCAGAGAGACAGCTCTCTAGTTCTGGCCTCGGTTGACCGGGCGATCAATCTTTAGGCAAATTGCCTTGGGGCGGTCTACCGGTAACCCAACCCAACGGTCAGAAATCTGACCGTTGGCCGGTCGACTGGGCGGTCGACCGACAGATCAATTTTGACATGTTCTGGACCCCAACGACTATATTTTCAGACCCTATAAATATGAGTCCTTTGAGGCTAGTTTTAACATAGATTTTCAAGAGCAATTTTCCATCTTCTCAATTTTTTTAGTAAGTTTTTAAACAAGTTTTAAAGCTTCAAATTCATATCTTTATGTGTTTTGAAAGTTTTTTGGAAAATCAAAGAAAAACAAGATTTGGGAATTTTAGTTTTGTTCTTAATTTTCATATCTATCAAGAAGTTTTTCTCAAGTATTTTCTTTGTTATCTCTTTTCCAAAAACTTTATTTTCTCACACTTGAGCTATCAATTTTATACTTATCTTTAGGATCTTTGTTTGTGAGAAAAATTATTTGTGATCCTTTGAGATCACAAAGAGTTGTTTGTAATTATTGGATCACCAAGATTGTAACCTTTTCTTTACTTTGGCTTATTGCCCACCTCTTGTGTAGAGGTTTGTGTTTGAGAGAGTTGTGCACTCCTAGTATTGAGTTATAATTCCTCGGTGGAGATCCCTTTGTGAAAGGTCCTGTGTGGACATAGTGAAAATCCTTCTGTGTGAAGGCGGGGGCGTAGAGCAGTGGCTCGAATCTCGAAATATATCCTTGCGTTTGCGTTTGAATTTTCTCTCTAACTCTCTCTCTCTTTATATATATATATATATCTTACATTGCTTTACATTGTTCATATTCATATGCTAGATATAGTTTGTGTGCCCACAATGTGTTCAACCAAGAGAGCTTTTAAAGCACCTTAACTCTTAATATAGAGGAATCTCGAAGAGTAGTTTTAGAGCTCTTTACGGAAATTTGGGCTCACTCTTGGTTACACATAGTATGTTATCAATTAAGTTTTTGATTCCGCATCATTTGTTCTAGATTAGCTTGTACACCAATTCCCACCTCTAGGTGTACTTTCAATTGGTATCAGAGTTAGTGCTCCTAATATTCAGTTTAACCACTTAAGAGTGAGATCCTCATTAGCTAATTTAGCATTTATTTTTGCACACATATAGTTTATACACTCATAGATTTTCTTACCCCTCCCATGTATGATGTTTCTAACATCGATATGTGAAAGTTTAAGATGAGTGCCTATCTTAAAACCTTAGGATTGCATATCTACCATGACACTACCAAAAAATTATATATTGGTAATGACAAGTATTTAGGGGTTAATGCACAAGCCATAGATGCATTAAAGCATACACTTTGCGAAGAACATTTTGCTTTGATTTCTCATTGTGATTTTACTTTTGCGGAGTGAAACACATTAACTTCTCCTAAGGAACAAAGACATACATGTTGGACAAGGAATCTAGTGGAGATGAGTCCGACCAAGCTTGCTTCATGATCCAAGAGAATGACTCACTTGAGGTAACTTCGGAGACTCAATTAGATGATTGTTCTAGTTCTTCATGTGATAACAAAGCTATAGATACTCATGCTTTAAATGAAGAAGTATCCATATTTTGTGAAAACATGCTTTCAAAGTATAAAACTTTGAAAAGAAAGAGTTTTGGTTTGGTTTAAAAGAAGAAAATAAGAATTTGTTTCTAAACTTGATCTAGTTTTGTAAGAAAGGGTTGAAATTTCAAATGAATGGATTCATTGAAAGTGTTCAACTTGAGCTTGCTTTAAATGAAATTAAAATTTTGAAGAATAAAATGATTTTGATATTGTTTAGAGAAGAACAATGTTTATCTTCAAAATTGAATTTGTTTTAAAAGAAAATGGGTCTTTGAAAAAGAAAATAGTTTTAATTTCAAAAGAATTGGATTTTGTTTCAATGAAAAATATTTTTTTGAAAAATAATTCTGAGTTCCATATTTGTCATGCTACTATAAATTCATCTTCTATTGATAAATATATTGCTTACCCCACATCTTCTTCTATTGAAAAGATATATGTGTCTTGAAGAAGAGTGTGATTATTTGGGCTCCACTTTGAGCCAATGTGCCATGAACACATAAGATTGGAATCTATGTTTCGAAAGAAATATATTTCACATATTTATGCACGCAAATCCCGGCTTATACATGCTCATCATGCTCACACACATGATTATATATATGCTAATGTATACACTTGTACACATTGTGGTCACACGGGCCACCTTGCAAAATTTTGCTATGATAGGATTAATGTTTAAAATTTTGCAAGAAAGTTTGTCTGGGTTAGGAAAGGTACAACCCCCATGGACCCATTAAAGTGTGGGTACCAAAAGTCACCCCTATTGCATTTGATGTAGGCGTGGGCTCTCACACGATGTGAGGTATTGGTACCTTGATGGTGAATGTGTTCCAAGCTCAAAAATCATATTGATGGATGCATCACTCTCAAGGAAAATTTTGGTGTGAGACCACCATGATTTGGAGATATAGAGATTAGTTCACACTCAGTTTGGTAACTATCTCTAAGCTCCTATTTTAATTTACATGCTTTATATTGATTTTTATCATGTCATGTTTTAATGCCCATTATGTTAAATGTAATATTAATTAGATATGTGATATACATAGATAGTCTTTGAGATACACCCATATTTATATGATTCATAATTTTATATTCTCACTATAGTTTATCTATTGTGTATATCCTACTTCTAATAGCACGCGCATTTAGCCTAAGGATCATATTTGTTTATATTTTGTGCTTTATGTTTTGATTACTTATTAGATGTAAATTTCATTAAAACTTATGTTTATACTTGTACAACCAGTGAGCCATATCATTGCTCATTTGTACTCATTGCTTGTACTTGTATAATCTTGTTTTGATAATTCTTGCATCTTTACTTATTTTTCCTATTTTTTACATGTTTTTGTGTTTAGCTTCATGTATATGTTAATTTTATCCAAAACTAGAGATATGTATGTCTATCCTAGAGTCACTTGCCTTCATGCAATATTTTTTGTGGACTCGTTTATGCTTGGGATATGTATGTATACTTTAGTTCTGATAAAACATACATATACCTTGAAGCTTATTTAGTTTTGATGAAAATTAAATTTTCATAGGTTCATAAAAGAATTTAATTTTGTTTGAGCTTTATTGTTTCATTTTCATGTATATGTTTCTTGCATGACTCTTGTACAATCTATATATTTAATTTAATCATGATTTTTTTCATTAGCATATATGAGCTTCATAAATTTTTGAGTGTCGATTCTCGTATGATTTTCATATTTCATGAGACACACACACACACACACACATGGTTTATTCTTTACTTGAAAGATTTCGTACTAGTTTCAAAACTTTCTTAAAACTAATTTCATATTCTTTAATGGTAGAGTTTTCATATATGTTAAAATATTTTAAATCATATTTTTGAAAATCCCTACTTCTAAGGGCGGTTGGATGGGCGACCATACCTTGTATACTCAAATTGAATGTTTATTAACATGTGCATGAAAGGGAGATAGTTATGAGTTATACACTTGCTTATCATGAAGATTCATTTTTGCATACTCATATTTGTTTTCTATATGTACGTATATTAATTTCAATAGATATCATGTTGCTCTGATCATACATGCATATAGATACTTTTCTTGTACTTATTATACAATGTCCACACATTTTAAACCACAAATTGATTTTATACTAAGCTTTATATTCTTAATGATAATTGATATCTTTACAAGCTTATGCATTATTATTTCTTAAAGGGGGAGAAAATTTCTTGTTTTATCTTTCAATTGATTTTATTTTCAATTGGTATCTTACTCTCACTCTTTATGATGAAAAATATCTTGTTTTGAAAATGTAATAATTTTCAATATTGGTAACAATAATATTAAATTGGTATTATTCTCAAATTGATATCTTTATTGCAAAATTGTTTTAGTATTTACCTAAAATTTGGTTTTTATGTTTAATTGGAATCATGTCTTTCTATGGTATCAACTGGTAAAAAGATTATTTTATTGATAAAAAGATGGTTTCACTTTCAAATTGATTTCTTTCAATTGAGTGTTTTTATTGGTGCCAAAATTTTGTTTTAAAAATATTTATTGGTATCATTTATTTGTCTTCACCCCTTTGTTGATGAGTGACAAAAGGGGAGAGAAGAATTTGAGATTATATATACATGTTTGATAAATTGTTTATGCATATATATATATATATATATATATATATATATATATATATATATATATATATGTATATGTATGTTTTTATTAGTATCTTGAGCTTACATTACATATCTTTATTGTTTTATTCGTATGCATAAGTGAAGGGGGAGCTTCTATGAAGCTTATCTTAATCTATGTATATATAACCTCATAAGTTTTATCATCATAACAAAGAAGAGATTATTGGCCCAGAGGCCCTTCAACTTAGTTTTGATGATGACTAACTTATGTAGGTTAGTTTGCTAATGATCTTGTGTTTATATAATTTCAGTTATTGATCGAGATCTTACTAGGTATTTAACTTCAAAAAAGAATTTAAAGTCAGTTTTGGAGCTAATACGTATGGATTCAAGAGCTCGCGCGTCAAGATCGCATCTATTACTCGGATGGAGTCAAACTCTTTGGATCAAGCTTGGATCGAATCATCTGAGAGATGAAGATCGATAAGAAGACTTCGGTTGTTTAGTTTTAGTTTTGTTTATATCTTGTGTAAAGATAGAATAGTCTTGATATGCTTAAGTTCACACACACATACACACACAAGTTCAATAGCTTTAGTTTTGGGTTAACTGTTTTGAATTTTCAAGAATACATATATCGTTTCATGAATATATAGAATCAAAAGAAGTTTACATGGTTTACATGTATATTGGATTTCATCCATATACATTATTGTTTCATATTGTCTAAAAACTTATTTTGATGATTCTAGTTCATAGTTTCAAGTTTTATTTTTAACTAAACTTAATTTTGGATTTAATATCAAAATATAGATATATCTTTAATGTGTATTGGATTCTGTTCATGCACACTATGCTTCAATTGAATTTAAATATCATATTTTTGTATTTATACAAGTTTTAGAGAAAACAAATTTTCATTTCAAAATTCAAGTTTTAAAAAAATACCGTTTTGGTTTAAAGCTTAATTTCTATGTCTAAAAAAATGGTTCAATTTGTTTATAATATGTGTTGAATTTAAGTCACACATATTTATACTTCAAATATTTATAAGAACTTATTTTTGTGAATTTTATGTGGTTTTATGAGATTTTATAGGATATTAAAAGACCAAATATTTTAACCTATAAACCCTAGTTGAGGGCTGCTAACGGTTGACCGGTCGAAGCCCGGCTCGGTCGACCGATGTGCACAGAAGTGCACAGGCTTCAGCGGTCGACCATACGGTCGACCATTTCAAAGAGTCTGCTCTCTAGATTTGGCCTCGGTCGACCGTCGCTCGACCGACTAGAGAGCTAGCTCTCTGGTTCTGGCTTCTATCGACCGAAAGGTCGACCGTTAGGCAAATTGCCTTGGGGTGGTCGACCGAGCGGCGATTGGTAATCCCAACAATCAGAAATCTGATCGTTAGCAAGTCAACCGGGCGGTCAATTGACATGTCAATTTTGACCTGTTCTGGACCCTAAAGGCTATATTTTTAGACCTATAAATATACGTCCTTTGAGGCTTGTTTTAACCAAGATTTTCAAGAGCAATTTTTCCCATCTTCTCAAGTGTTTTTCAACAAGTTTTTGAACAAATTTTAAAGCTTCAAATTCATATCTTTTATTAGTTTTCAAAGTTTTGGAGAGAAATCAAAGAAAAACAAGATTTGGAATTTTAGTTTTGTTCTTAATTTTCATATCCATCAAGAAGTTTTTTTCAAGTGTTTCTTTTTTAAAACACTTTGTTTTCTCACACTTGAGCTATCAATTCTATACCTATCTTTAGAATCTTTATTTGTGAGAAAAATTATTTGTGATCCTTTGAAATCACCAAGAGTTGTTTGTGATCATTGGATCACCAAGATTATAACCTTTTCTTTGCTTTGGCTTAGTGCCCACCTCTTGTATAGAGGTTTGTGTTTCGGAGAAGAGTCATGTACTCCCGATGTTGAGTTGTAATTCATCGGTGGAGGTCCCTTTGTGGAAGGTCCTGTGTGGATATAGCGAAATCCTTCTGTGTGAAGGCGGGAACGTAGAGCAGTGGCTCGAACCTCGAAACATATCCTTGTGTTTGTGTTTGGACTTTCTCTCTAACTCTCTCTCTCTCTCTTTATATCTCATATTACTTTACATTGTTCATATTCATATGCTAGATATAGTTTGTATGCCCACACTTGTGTTCAACCAAGAGAGCTTTTAAAGTACCTCAACTCTTAATTTAGAGGAATCTAGAGGAGTAGTTTTAGAGCTCTTTACGGGGACGGGCTCACTCATAATTACACATAGTGTGTTAATAATTAAGTTTTAATTCCGCATCATTTGTCCTAGATTAGCTTGTACACCTATTCCCCCCTCTAGGTGTACTTTCATCGGTGCCAATAAATCTTGAGGCATCTTAGAATTGATATCTACAGATATCTGTGGACCATTACCTACGACTTCTTAGAATTACTCACGCTATTGATACCTATATCTCATTCATGAGAAATCAGAGTCTTTGGACATGTTCAAAATTTTCAGAGTAGAAGTTGAAACTCAACTTAGCAAGAAAATTAAGTGTGTCAGGTCTGACCGTGGTGGTGAGTACTAGGCAGATATGACGGTTCAGGAGAACAACGTCCAGGGCCATTTGCTGACTTCCTAAAGGAATGTGGAATCGTCTCACAGTACACCATGCCAGGTTCACCTGACATGAATGGTGTGGCTAAAAGACGAAACATGACTTAAGAATACGGTGAGGAGTATGATTAGTCATTCTACCTTACCAGAATCACTCTGGGAGAAGCGATAAAGATAACAACTTATATCCTGAATAGAGTACCAACTAAAGCAGCTGTCCAAACACCTTATGAGCTTTGGACAGATCGAAAGCCTAGTATAAACACTCTCACATTTGGGGATGTCCATCGAGACTAGGCCTTATAGGCCAAATGAAAAGAAATTGGACTCTAAAACAGTGAGCAGCTACTTCATTGATTACTCTGAGCGATCTAGGGCTACAAATTTTATGATCCCACTATTGGGTCAATTTTTGAAATGGTAATTGCAATATTTTGAGGATGTTGAGTTGGGAGGAGGAATAATGTTAGAGACATTATCTTTAAGGAGGAATCGGTTTCGATCCCTACCACTGCTTTTGGCAGTGTATAGGCTTCTATACCTGTTATTGTTCGAGAAGCAAATATGAATCTCAACAAGACAATGTTGAACTACTTCCACCCAAGTTGAGATAATTGTTCCTGAAGAACAAACTCAACAACCTCAAGAACAGATGCCACTAAGGAGATCCATAGGAGAGAGAGAGGAGAAATACTATTTCAGATGACTATATAAATTCATCCAAGAACATGAGGACACTAATGGATTGGTGGAAGGTGATCGAATCAACCTCCATCAAGCCATGCAGGATTGTAACTCTCAAAAATAGATAGATGGCATGAATGAAGAGTATAAGTCTATGCAAGACAATCAAGTTTGAAATCTTATCTCATTACTTGAAAGTAAGAAGCCCATTAGTTGCAAATGGATATTTAAAACCAAAAGGGATTCAGAAGGTAATATGGAGAGATATAAGGCTTGTCTTGTAGCTAAAGACTTTACTCAAAGGAAAGACATTGATTTTACAAAGACTTCCTCTTCAGTTTCATCGAAAGACGCTTTTTGGACAACTATGGCTCTTGTTGCATATTT
>JAVJIF010022731.1:0-56801 GCA_038442645.1 Agave tequilana
AAAATGACAGATATTTGAAATATCAGCCAACAAATCGCCCGATATCGGTCGATAAATCGCCCGATATATCGCCCGATATGAATAACTTATTTATTGCACGACTACGTGCAATATAAATTATTTTTTTACTATCTTAGAATGCATATTATATCATTTTTATTAGGCAGATGATATCTATGACACTAAACTAACTTTTAGTTATCATATTTTCATTATTATAGTATTCGATATGAATGCCCAACATGCGCGCGTATCCCCGATATCTCCCCCGATATACACCCCGATATGAAAACCCCCCATCCGATACGATCCTGATATCTGATATTTAGAACCTTGATGGTGACTCCCCACTCGGAGGCAGTGACAAGGCTACTACAGCAATTCATCCCCCAGTCGCCCCAAATAGACTCCCTCACTCAAGGCAGCAAAACAAATCACTCCAGCACAACATCTATCCACACATCCCGTAGATGAAAAATCTCCCACTCGGAGGCGGCAACAATTTTCCATAGCGCGGTGTCGAACCCGCACGAGATGGATTTCCCCCACTCGATTTTTCATAGTGCGGTGTCGGAACCCGCAACGAGATCGAATTTCCCCCACTCGATTTTTCATAGCGCGTGTCGAAACCCGTAACGAGATGGGATTTCTCCCACTCAGTTTCCATAGCACGTGTCAGAACAGCTCCTTTCGTCTGAACCTACAGGCAGACGAACACATACAGATATCCATATTCCGAGATAAGATTTCCTCCACTCGGAGACAGCTTCCGATGTGGGATGTACCCCACACGGAGGATAACTCCATTGTTGAGCTTGCTCCCATGTTTGAGGTATCAGATCGATACTCTGGGTAAGGCCCCTATCCAGAAGACACATCCATCTGTCGATGAGTTTTGTACCCCACTTCAGGCCACTTTTATGCAGATACCGATGAGGATGCTACCGCATCTGTTTAGGTATATCACGAGGATTTCCTTAATCATATTATCCTCTCAACAAACCAACCCCGTGTAAACGTACTTCAATTCCCCAGAGGAAAGCGGTGACAGGTATGATGTTCTAAATTCTTCAATGCTTGAAACACAGGCCGAACCATGCCAAACAAAACAACATTCAAAACTCGGAGTCAAAGTAACTCTCCGAGCAGACATTCAATTCCAACAAAACAGTCAAAACAATCCCCTAAGATCCAAACAATACTTTCATTTCAATTCACTGCTTTATTAATAAGTTTTTTGTTACATCCATCCAATACAAGTTTGGTTACATTTAATAAGAGTAATACAAGATCTATTACATGTTCGTGTCTTTCTTGAAAGAAAAACAAATACACTTTATGCCACAACGTTCACGACAGCATTCAAGAGATGAATCCTAACAAACAATCCATCACTTCCGAGAGGGCAATGAAACCGAGAACTTCAGGAAAACGCAAAGATCACGTCTCGGACTGCAGAATGAAGCATGCAAGACAGTGATGATACCAATGCAAAGTCCCTAAACTCCAAACATGAACTTGGCGTGGAGGCAGGCAAAGCAACTTTTCAGCAGAGATTACGGGAAATACCCCCATACAACCTCCAGTTGCCCGCCGGCAAAGCAACGCATTCAACAGGAGTACAGACGTCAAACCAGAGATCAGAACCATCATCAAGCATATGCCCTGCGCTCCCCCTTCCTACACGCTATAAGGAAAAGAGGTGTCGAGGCTCAACTCCAACCCGCCCCGATCTGATCAAAGACCAAATAAACAAACCAGGCAAAAGCAAGAGCCCTACATATCCTCCTTGACAGCCGAGCGTTGTCGCGAAGACTGACCTTCCTCGACAAGTCCATCGCGAAAATTGATGTTCCTCGACAACCACTCCTGAACATCAGAAGCGGAGCAACCATCTCCATCCCCCATCTTCTTCCCCCACTGAATGAATCATCACCCCACCACATATGAAATTTTGGAAGTAGGGAATTTTAAGAAGCACATATTTTCCCTCAAAGTTCCACCTTATTTATAGATGGAAAGGAAACCCAAGCGTCTACCATTCAAATTTCAATCCCCAAGAGCCAATCCACGTCCCGAGATTTGTGGTACGACAGGAACCTCGAAGATTCAAACGTCTACCTCGATCTCACCCATGATTCCATTAATAACTGAGAGTTTCGAAACGACATCAGCTAGATGACTAGCTGTAGACATGCGGTAATGAGCCCGAAACTTTCAGAAGAGTTCAAAGCACCAAATACTTACACAGACTTCGCTCTTCTGGTTCTCCTCTCACAATAGCAACAACCACAAGAGTGGGGACATCTGTAGTGGTTAAGACCTGGCCAACCTCAGAGATCGAGACATGTGTCCTGCCGCCTCAAAAATGCCGCAAGTGATCAACACACCCAACACGCCAATAGGCTCATATACAACCCCAGAAGAAGTCTCTGGCCCAATCCCCGATACACCTCGCGAACTGAGGAGAGGACCTCGAGTTCCTTCTAATCCTCGACATCCTTGACTATCAGATATCTCCCCGACTCCCATTGGACACAGCTCAGCAAAAGGACATCTAGATCCTCAGCACAGTTGCACTACCATAGTATTCCTCACGTTCTAAACACCTCCCCTACTTTAGCGGGAACGGTTACAGTCTACAGACGGTTGCGGATATCCCGGCATGTCAATCCTAACAAAGAAGCGCAGCAATCCTAACAGATATGAAAGTATCTTAACATCAGATCATGAATCAGGGAGAAAGATCCGCTACAGCACAACTGACTACTTATAGACGAAAGAAGAAAACAAGGAGAGAAAAATACTATAAACCCCCACTATAACACACAGAAAATAGTGAATTCCTCCTCTCTCCTCCATGTGGTTTTTCCCATTCTAGTTTCGACGTAATCCGAGTCTCCCCTGCTTACTGTGTTGAATTTATTTCCTGCATTACATTAGACAAACCCCTACATTAGACAGACCCCCTTTTGCTTGTAGTATGAGATGACTGTTCGATCAATTGCGTAGAAAATATCCACCACAATCATATACACCAGTACATAGCATGCTATAGAGGAGGATCCTGAAATTACAGGTTAAGCATTCAAAAGAAGAAAAAAAAGAAACAAAACAAAACTTGGTAAAGGTGATAGAGTACATGCCATATATCATCTGAAGGAATGTTAAGCCACTGCTGAATCATCTGCAGGAAATAAAAAGGGGCAACAGCTGACAAATTAAATGCGTTCTTCAACATGGTATAAACTTGGTCTGGAGACCTATAAATATTTACGATGGCAAGCATAAAAAGAGCTTACAGAAGCCCAATGTAACGCAAGGAAGACGGGGTGATAACAAGAACAGGCCAGGATTCACGAATGCATGCAGTAAAAGCAATTGCCTGCATAAATCAGAAAAATAATAAGAAAAATAAAGTTGACCCACAAGATCCAATTCTATAAGGTGAACACAAGTTTAGAAGATTGAATTCTACTATCTCAGTATCAGTAGAAGCTAGAACCAAACTCCCATAGCTATGGTCATGTCGCTGTCTCAATCTTATTTTTAAATTCTGAACTAAATGAAAAGATATTTTTTCCACTCAGCTGAAAAGGATACTAACTTAAAACAAAGACAGCCCAACTTATCATTAAGCGACTGGCAAACTTTTTCAAAATATACGAAGTTAAACTAAGGAAATTTGCGTCATAATCTAAATTTCTGGATAGACCAAATCAAAATTATTGTTTTAATTGTGCACTAGAAAATAGTCAAGTCACTGTATTCAATAGTTAGAATTTACATAGTGACAAATGCCTCTAGTCATAACAGATTGCTACTAGCAATAGGTCAACATAGTTATTTAACTTACTTTTAAGAATCACATCAAACTTGGTAGATACCAGCTGTGAAATTGGAAATTTGGAATGCTAAATAATAGCTTAGTAAATAAGAGCTTAGTACAAAGAGTTGGGGTATAGATCTATGCCTGTAATGTCTTTCCTAGTCCCATCTCATCAGCTAAAAGAGCTCGTCCGCCATGCTGCAACACAAACCTAATAAAAATGATGGTTGTGAATTAATATCAAATAACAAGGCTTAAAAATTCATGATTCTACCAAAGTTCACACACAGTCACTGCTATATGTCATTGAATTATAAATGCAGATTCCTAGTATGATTTTATGAACTTCAAAGCAAGCCCGGCCTACATCATTGTCAACACCACAGTATGGTAGTTACTCAGTTTCGCACGTTACACTGTTCATGGGTTTGGGGATTAATAATGATGAAAATCTAACAGGACAAAGATGTTAAGCATTAAATTGGTTATGCCTTTTATTTGCCTTTCGTCCAAACTGGAAAAGAATGAATGGAGTTAACTATTCCAGGGACTAAGAATAAGTTTGCACAGAGAGATAAATCTTCCAATATCGAGACTTAAGATTATGGGTAAACAGAGAGTATATGAATGTGATTGAGTACTAGAAAAAACAAAAAAAATTACTGGCCAGGAATATCAGACTAAACCTTGCATTTTGTTCCTTTTATGCCATATGGCTAATGAAAGACAGCCAACGAGAAATGATTATGTTACTCTTATTAAGATTCTTCTATATAACACCAAGCTTTCAAGTCTATGTAAATACAACTAAACCAAACTTCAAACAGCATGCATCATACCTAACTCCTTCTCGCTGGAAGGGCAGAAGTTTCGATTCAATATAGCTTGGCATCCTATCATACAGAGCTTTTCAGAACACTAAGAAGTTAGTGATCGGTAAACTGATAGTAATGAAAAGTACCAATCAGTACTCAACAAATGTTTTAAGACAAGTGTATGCATAGTTTGCTCTACAGATTAAACCTGGAAGAACATGCATCAACTGCCAATCCCCTTCATGAGGTATGATACAACACATGAGAAAGAAGTAAGAGATGCATGTTTCTGCTTCAAGCAATTATCGCATTATCATAAGAATGAGAAACAGGAAGAACAAAGTAGACTAGAGGCAAAAGAGGGAACAAATAAACCAAAGCTAAAAGTTTCATATTCTTTCCAAAATTTTCATTCACTTCATGTTCATTTCACATCTGATTGCAGCTCGAGTTTTCATTTATTATGTTTATTATTCATCATATTTTAAAATTATAGAAATTATATGCTTCTCCTAGCCTGAATTTATCATGTGATGTCGTAAGCTTTAAGGATTTAAAAAAGCACGTAATTTGGTGTTATGTCTGTGTGTCACTGTGTACATGTTTGATTTCACTTGCAAAATTAAAATTATATGTCAGAAAGCAGTATTAGACATATTACCATTAAAAGATATATTTACTAACAATTAGGCATAATACCATCAGGTAAATGAGTTGCAAGTGAGTTGTTATAAGGAGAGCATCTTATTACTTATTGAGACTATCTTTGCAGGTGAATCCCTGTCACTACATAGAAACATCTTGTACTCATTGCTCGTCCAAATTCCACAAGGTAATGTCTTTCATCCATTTATTTGAATGCACACTATAGAATAAATGGATATTGAGGTAAAATAAAATAAAAGTGATTTTTAGACCCATAAACTACATTCCTAAGCAGCTGAAAATTTTTATAATACTTTCTAATAAAACTGAAGTGACAACAGATCATAAGAGCATGCACTCACCCGTAAGATCAGGAACAGCACTAGCAGCAGTAAGGGCACGGCAGACCAGGGGGTCTAGCTTTTGTACCTGGTAGATTTGTACCCACAACTGAGCTAATGATATTTGGAACAAAACACCGGTTTTAAAAAGATCTAGATACAACAGAAATGGTACATCCATAGGACAGAACACACATTGAGCATGACCTCATGCATTTAAAATTCAAATCATTTAAATAAAACATAATCAATATAAGAATATCAAGATTGACCTTCAGACAAGAAAATTCGAAATACATAATATGTTACCTCGACAATTACACCAGTCACTCCACTTAGAACCTCTTCAGCTGTTGCCAAGGAGGAGACTGGGAACAGCCATGCCCTGAGAGTTACATTACAAACGATAATAAAGACCAAATATCATAGTTACTATTATATCAAAGACATAAAATTCACAAGAAAAGAACAAAGTAATGTCCTGCAAAGCACAACCTTTCCTTTCCCTGCCAGCTAGCTTTGGGATCTTGCGAAAGGCCTCAACAAGTAACTGGGGACTTGAAGAAATATATCTGAGAAAGAGATTACGAAAACAATGCAGCTAAATAATGGCCAGTGGCGGCAAGTTAGGTACCGTATGATAGGGAAACTTTGCCGCAATGGTGCCACTAGCATGAAGATATAGTCGGACAGAGAGCTTAGGAAGGTCACCTGCAGTGTTTCCATCTAAATTCAAAATGTAAAGTAACCATCATAGAAATCTAATTCGCCGAGCGTACCATACTGCAGAAGCTAAAAGGAAGTCCTATGACTTAAAGAAATGCAAAAGATGGATATACCATTTTCTCTCGGTGCATGCTTTCTTGGAGGAGAAGCGCCTTCGACCTAGTCCCAAGTAAGTTATTTAGCAGCAAAAAACACCTAGGAAACTTTGCAAAACTAATGCAATTCTATGGAAGAACAAACATCAAAAACAACATTTCCATGCAATCAAATTTAAAATTTCCACATTTATCAACTACAAAAAAAACCGCACTTTCAAAGAAGCTACAAGCACCGTCAATGACATTTTCATTTTTGACAAAGAATTATCTGTAAACATCAAAAAGCAAAACCTATAATTTAAATTTTCTGTAAGCGTGACATAAATCAGTATCCACTGTGCAAATAAGAGCATGTTACCTCCATTAATCACATATACTAAGCCAGAAGGCTAAATTCCCACTAAATTAACTAGAAAACCTGAGAAAATCCCCAAATTCTAAAACCTAGAATGTTCCATGCAGAGCCCAAACAAACGCAGTAACATTTAAAAAAAGTTGAGTCTAAGAGTTACCCTTGCATAACAAGAATCTGCGGAGGTCGTCACCGACGGAGATGGCTCGAAACTTCTCAATGGTGGGTTCTTGGAAATGGCGGGTTGAGGCGGGATCGCCGAAGAAGAAGAACAAGTGCGATCGCCTGCGAGATTTTCTTTTGGGAGAGCTTGTTAATGGCGTCTTTTTCCAAGAAATCGAGGTCTTCTGCGCTTAAACCCCAATCGTCGAGCTCCTCCATTGTTCCACAGCCCTCCCTCGAGCTCTCCCCAAACCCTCCGCGAAAAGAAAGATTAGGCGTTTGGAGGGGATGCAGATAGTTAAACTTTTGATGTCCTAAATGACAAAAATACCCCTCAACGGGCCCAGACGGCCTTTAGGGGCCGAAGCAATTTGGCATCTTTTTCCACTTTGCCCCCGCCTAAATTTCAACTTTTGATGTCTAAAATGACAAAAAGGGCCCAGAGCGAAGCAATTTGGAATCCTTTTCCACTTTGCCCCTCCTAAATTTTAACTTTTGATGTCTTAAATGACAAAAGTGCCCCTTAATGGGCCCAGACAGACTTAGGGCCGAAGCAGTTTGGCATTTTTTTTTTTCACTTTGGCCCCTCCAAAATTTCTTAAAGGATAAATTGCATAAAAATTGCATAAATGATAAACCCCCTTTGCACCAGTCGAGAACAAATAAAGTGTTTGAATCTGATGAGTTTGGATTCTCATTTCTCTGAAAAACATATATAAATCAGCAATATGGTATGCTTGTGTGGTGATAACTTGGTGACTTTGATTTTGGTTGGGAACGGTAAATTATGATTTATGTGACACGATCTTGCCCTATCTAGATCAGCTAAAATGTTTCCATTAAATTGAAATTTTCATCAATTTTGGTGTGTTTTGATTGGGGGAAAATCGGAAATGAAAAACGAGAAAACTTCTTTATTTTGAGCCGAAAATAGGAAATGAAAAAAATTCTTTCCTTTTCTTTTTTATCTTTTACATCTCTCTTTTACAATATTATTTTCTAATGTGCAGGATGCTACAGTTAATTTTGTGACTTTATAAATCTCACTTGCAATGAATTGTAGCTCAAAAAAATTAATTTTATTCTCATATAAATCTCACTTGCGTGTAATTACAGTTCAAAAAAGTTACTTCATAATTAATATTTAATTTAATATTATTTTGTATTCAATTTTTTCACTCACCCTTTCACGTTACTAGCCAAACACCGTAAAGTACAATATATTTTTTCATTTACACTTTCACGTTACAATCAAACACCGTAAAATTTACACAATTCTCAATCTCCCAGTACACTTTCAATTTTTTATCTTCATTTTTCACTGAATCTTTTTCTCCCACTTAACAGCAAATCAATCACTCCTGTTCTCTTTAAAAAAAAAAAGAAAAAATGTCACTCAACTATCAAATTACTCAAAGGGAGATCCTCACTCGGGTTATAAAATGTATCCTCACGTTATATTACGCGTTCATCCTTTATTGATGATTAATTTGAAAGAAGGAAGCGGCAGTGACAGAATCAAAAGCGCATCAAAAGATAAATCTTGCAAAGCTTATATCACTTTACGTGACCTACAGGGATGGAGAATTAACATTAAGAAGACAACTTGAGTATGCCGAAGCATGTCATTGCAAACTTGCAGGCACCATCATGTATATTCTTGTGTCATTCACCATGTACTCATCAAACCAGACTTAGATATTAGAGGTTGTGGACTTGTACACATCAGAAAAATGTCCCGGTGTCATGCTCGTAAGTGGCATTCTAGTCGGTCTTAAGTCCGTAAGAGCTCTGTTCACTTAAAGTTGTCTGGTTCGAGTCCTCACACGTGCGTGATATTGAGTATCTTCATGCGTCTCCTAACTAGCAAAAAATATATATATATTTTAAATAAATGATAATCGTCCCTCTAGTGACTTTCCATCCCATCGGTTATCTCACGCATGCATATACAAAAATAAAATAAATAAAATAAATGTATTACGACTATATAAGAGAACAAATGTCTTATCTAATTAATGAATCACCATGTTTAAGATAAATGAATCACCATGTTTAAAACAATTTTGTTGAGTGTTAAATAATTGCACTATACATATGTCAATACCCTACCATGTTTATCTAATACCAACAAAAGATAAATATTTTTTATCCATTTTTCGTATTAGGTATTAATTGTCTAACAAATATTTGTGAATAAATAATAATTAAACCAAATAGTCATTGAAAAAGATAATACTAACAGTTACCTATAGATAATTAATATTAAATTGTTTTCGAACAAAAAAATCATAAAAAAACATCAAAACTTGCTATAAAAAAAATGACTGTTTCTTTATAAACATAAGTCATATAACTTATCAAAAATTCATATTAATTATTTTAGAGAAGCTACATGGATGAGCACAACAATGAATAGTTTACCCCTAAAATATCACCTTGATTATACTCAAAACTTCTGAGTAGATACTATGACTGGATTGGTACCTGGAGTTCCCCCAAACACTTCAGCAGGAGCCACATTGTGCTGAACTGCTCAACCTGGAAGGACTACTGAAGTGATTGAGGAGAACTCCAGGAAGCACCCAATACTGAGATCAATTTCTCAAACACTGCATGCATACTGAGTGAAGCCTAGAGTTCCCCCAAACACTTCAGCAAAATAGCCACATTGATCAAACTAGCTAGCTAGCCACTGAAGTGCTTGGAAAGAACTCAAGGATGCAACCAGTTCTTGAAGTTTTTTTGATGGATTTGTTTGAGTTAAGATCTCTGTAGATTGCGTTTGGTCTGCCTCTATTTATACCCACAGCTCTCGGCTAGGACCCAATACACATTCATTGAACCTGGCCTGTTTTTTGTAGGTTCATCCCCATGGAGATGAGATTCTTCACAGCCCCTCGTGGAGACGAGAATCTTCACAGCTTGTGGCTGCAGAGATTGTCCCTCTCTCTTGCTGTGCAATATGTGGAAGCATCACCAATTGTTATTGAGATGAGAATGAGAACATGCCGAGAAATTAATCACAAATATAGCACAAAAGAGGAGAACAAGAATTTAACGAGATTTGACGATTTGTCTACGTCCTCGGGCAGAAGAGAGAAGATTTTTATTCAATACCAAACGATTTACAACTTTATGCAGTTGATCACAAATGATCTCATATTTATAATCAGAGAAAAAAATCAAATACCCAGAATTTGGGTCAAAATAGAATCAGAATTCAATTTGAAATAGAATCTGAATTCGGATCGAATTCACCAATTTTGACCCAGAGCTTTCAAAAACTATGGTGGAGCTTTCGAAAGGCACCTTCCCAAGAGCAAACCTGTCTTAGAGCTTTCGAAATCTTCAGTTTTCAAAAGCTTGGTATCGGCTTTCGAAAGTTATCCCTGAAGTGAAAAACAGATCCGACTTCAAACTATCATATCTCTCTCGTTTCTTATCGGAATTCTATGATTCAAAAAATCACTAGAAAGGTCTTCTAGTTACCAACATTTTTTTTGTAGATACCAAATTTAGAGACCTCTTTCTAGGTTTGCCGATAACATCAAGCGGGTCCTACATTTTCAATATGGGACTAACAATACTCTACTCCGTGTTGTTCCTCTCTCCAAGCTAACTCCAATTGAGTTTTAAAAACTCTATTTTTTATCTTCTCCCCTACAATTCTCAACCTCAGTGAAACTTTTCAAATTGAGTCGAACGCATCGAATCGCCAATTCTACTTAACAAATGGGCTGCACTATGAAGGCTTCTTACATACTCCCTGCCCAAGGGATCAAGTCACGTGGTGATTCATGTAGGTCACCTAGACGGGGAATGAATAGGTGACGTTCTAATCTAATGCCAAACAGATGCGAAATTAAACTATTATGCAAACTAAAACAAACACACAATGTATAACTAAAGAGTGAAGCCGAATTTCTGGTGAAGAGTTCTGAATTTTTCCTCAAGATTCCTCTAAATTAAGAGTTGAGGTGCTACCATATCTCTCTTAGTTGAATACTAGTGTGAGCAAAAACAATATCAAGCATATAAGGAATAGGCAAGGAATACAAGCATGCAAGATATCAAACAATCTCAAGCAAGTATATTTATGAAGCACAAGTAATTTCAAGCATGTAATAGATGAGTATAATTATAATAAGCATGCAAGATATAAATACAAGTGAGTGAGAGAGAGAGAGATGAGCAATCGCAAAGATGGGAGAATTGTTTCGAGGTTCGAATAACTTGCTCTATGTCCCCGCCTTCACCGCAATGAAAGATTTCCACTATAACGATCCCGCAAGATCACTCGGTGCCACAATAAGCTCCCTCAAGAACTCTTGAACCCGCAAATCCCTCGCTTGTTCCCTCAAGAACAATACATGCGAACCTGCAATCTACAACTCCTCCAAATACAAATTGGAACACTTGATGATCTCTTCTCTTGATCACCAACAAACACTCTCACAACAAAGATCCTTATAGGATAGATATAACAATAAATGGCTCAAGCTTGTGTGAGAAAACTAGATAGATTGAGTGTGAAAAAACTCAAGAAAACTCTTCTGAAAAAGTCAAGAAAACATTCTTGAAAAACTCTCTTTTTGATATGGAATTTAAGCCAAAAACTTGTTGGAAAACTTCTGAGAAAAATGGGAAAAACTGGCTGTAAAACTTCTCCAAAATCTTGTCAAAAAATGGCCAAGAGAACCCTTATTTATAAGGTCTCCAAAAACTAGCCGTTGGGGCTCAGAACCAGGCCAAACTGGCCTGTAGGTCGACCGACCGACCAACAGTCATAAAAGTGACCGTTGGGATTAGTGATCGACTGTCCCCAAGGCAAAAAGCTTATCGGTCGATCAGGACCAGCCCGAGAGTTGGGTTAATCCAGTTGGTCGACCGCTCGATCGACCGACCCCTGAGGCATGGGCTTGTACACGTTTCTGTGCACGTCGGTCGACCGACAGAAGACCAAAAATAGGATTTATAGGATATAAAACTTGGACTTTGAAACCCCTATAAATTCCTATAAAATTTCATAAATTTCACAAAAATAAGTTCATTTAAATACATTAAAATTCAAATATGTGATAAAAAATCAACACATATTACAAATATGTGAACTATTTTTGAGGCATAAAAATTAAACTTAAACCGGAAATCGTATTTTTCAAAAACCAACTTCAAAATGAAAAACCAATTTTTCCAAAATTTATACAAATATAAAAATAATATATTTAAATACTTTTGAAGCATAGTGTATACGGATAGAATCCAATACACAAATAAGATGAAATATACTTGTTTTTGACAATAAGCTCTAAAATAAGTTTTGATAAATACAAAACTTTAAACACATGATATAAACTCATCAAAATAAGTTATTTAAACAATATTAAGCAATAGTGTATATGGATGAAATCCAATACACATATAAACCAAGTAAAATTATTTTGATGAAATCTATTCATAAAGACAAAAAGATGTATTAGTTGAAGCTCAAAACCAAAACGGTTAAACTAAAACTATATTTTTCAAAAACAAAACTTAATCATGAAAGGTATGAAATATTTTTTTTTGTGTGTTATGAGCTTGAGCAATCCACAACTAATCTATCTTTTATATTTTATCTAAATAAAAATCTTAAACTTACAAACATAGGACTCAAGTCTTCTTGAAAATCTTCTCTTGAAAATCTTCTTCTCCATCTTGACTTGATCCAAACTTGATCCATGAGCTAAACTCCTCTTTGAGTACTTGATGCGATCTTGAAGTGCGAGCTCTTGAATCAAAACGTGCTAGCTTTAAAACTTGACTTCGAATCTTTTGTTAAAGCTAAACACTGACTGAGATCTTAATTGAATATCTGAAACTTAATGAATACAAGATCATTAGTACTATAACTTCATGAGTTAATCATCATCAAAACTAGAGTGATAAGCCTTTGGGCCAACAATCTCACCCTTTTTTATGAAGACAAAACTCATGGAGTTATATATACATGGATTAAAGATAAGCCTCATAGAAGCTCTCGCTTAACTTATGCATAGCATAAAACATAAAGATATTCAATGAAAGTGCATAAACAAAATATTAAATAAAAACAAACATATATGCATAAACAAAAATAAAGCATACATATATAAACTCTCTCAATTCTTCTCCCCCCTTTTGTCAATTCATCAACAAAGAGGTGAAGAAAAATAATCAAGATAAATGTATATGTGATATAAATTCATGAAGGGGAGAGACATCAAATTAACTCCTCTTTCATACATAAATTACATGGAGAAGGGATAACTAAACCCTAACCTATATAAGCATAATATACAATGTATAGACGGAAATGTTACGCTCTCCCTACACACATGTACCACATAAAGAAAGGAGGTCAAGCTCTTCTTTATATACTACACTCAATATGAGTCTATATGTAGAAGAGATGTTAAACTCCCCTTGCATATAAGCAATACATTTTAAAACAAATTTTGATACCAATTTAAAACAATTAAAATAAAACAACAAATTTTGATATCACTTGTAATAAAAAAAACATATTTTGTTAACCAATAAACATAAATATTAAGTTACCAATTGAAGATTTTGATACCACTTGAAATCAACAAATAAATTTTGATAATTCAATAAAATTGTTTTAAGTCAAAGAATTTTTCTTCCCTCCTTTTTGAAATGATGCATAAGCTTGTAAAAGATATCAATTAAAATTTATAACTAAATCAAGCTTAGCATAAAGTAATTTGTTCTATAAAGAATATGTATGAACATTTTTATTTAGCACAAGAATCATATATATGTATATATGATCAATTTAAATACCAATTAAAGTATGATGCATACATATATAGAAAACAAGTATGAACATATAAAATCAATTTTCTTGATAAATACGTGTATAACTCATGACTATCACCCTATCATGCACATATTTAAAAAAATATTCATTAAAGAGTATATAAGGCATGGTCGCCCAACCAACCGCCCTTCGGAGGTAGGGTTTTCAAAATTAAGATTTAAAAATAATTTTAGCATAGCTTGAAAACTCTACCAATTGAAGAATACGAAACTAATTTTAAGATAATTTGAAAAGCTAGTTCAAGATCCTTCAAACATGAAACCAATCATATATTTCATGCAACATGTATATTACATAAGAGTTGTCACTCAAAATCTATAAAGTATAAAAATATGTGCTCATGAATGTGAAATCATGAGTAAACATAAATGTGAGTGTACTATAGTCATGTGAATAACATATTCATGAAATGAATCAATAAGGCTCAAAAACAAAAATAAACATGAAATTATTTTTCTAAAAATACATGATATATCAAAACTAGGACATATAGTGTATAATCAAACAACAAATTAGTACATAATAAAAATAGAGCATGTATAGCAGGTAATTCAAAAATTGTGCATATATAACACAAGTTTTAATAAGATTTATATATGGATATATGATATAAACATTTAAATCAAAATATGCTTTAACTAAAGCATGAATCAAAAAAAGATAGGTATGTAAATCTATTTGAAAACATGCATAAAGTTTTTTCAAAAATACATGTATAGCATACAACTAAGCAACTCAACATTAAGCTCAAAATAATATATGATTGAGTGTCTAGGTTATTACACTACCATATAAACATTAAAAAAAAAATTAAAAGTGGAGTATGAAATGGTTACCAATACCAATGTAGCTAATCTATTTTTTCAAAATGAGGTGATCCTCCCACCATGCTTCTTTGATAGTGATGCATCAAATAAGTTTGTCCTTCAAGCTCCAAATGCATCCAAACTACCAAGGTACTAACCTTCTCACGTCTTGTGATAGCCCACACCTACATCAAAAACAAGTGGTGTGAATTTTGGTACCCATATCTTTTTAGGTCCACAGGGATTAGTACCAATAGAAACCCAAATATCTTTATTTGCAAAATTTAAAGAATTTAACTATCAAAACAAAATTACACATGCATTGAACTTGGTCTGTTTTTTGTAGGGTTATCCTCATGGAGATGAGAATCTTTACAACTTGTGTTTGTAGAGCTTGTCCCTCTCTCTTGTGCGATATGCGGAAGCACCATCAGTTGTTGTTGAGATCAGAATGAGAACACGAATTTAACGATGTTCGACAATGTACACAAAAGAGGATATAACAACAAACGAGGTTCGGCAATTTGCACAAAATTAATCACAAATATAGCACAAAAGAGGATTATAAAGATTTAATGAGGTTCAACAATTTGCCTACGTCCTCGTGGAAGAAGAGAGAATTTTTTTTATTCAATATCAAATGATTCGCAACTTGATACAATTGATCAAATTGATCTCATATTTATATCTAGAGAAAAGAAACCAAATGCCCAGAATTTGGGTTAAAAATAGAATCAGAATTCAACTTGAAACAAAATCTAAATTCGGATCGAATTCACCAATTTTGACCCAGAGCTTTCGAAAGCTCTGGTGGAGCTTTCGAGGTGGATCTTTCGAAAGGTGCCTTCCCGAGAGCAAACATGTCTTAGAGCTTTCGAAAGCTTGGTATCAGCTTTTGAAAGTTGTCCCTGAAGTGAAAAACAGATCTAACTTCAAACTATCATATCTCTCTCGTTTCTCATCGAAATTCTATGGTTCCAAAAATCACTGGAAAGATTTTCAAGTTATCTATAATTTTTATATAGACACCAAATTCATTTGAGACTTCTTTCTAGGTCTGTCGATAACATCAAGTGGGTCCTGTATTTTCGATATGAGACTAATGATACTCTACTCAGTGCTAGTCCTCTCTCTAAGCTAATTCCAATTGAGTTTTAGAACTCCAATTTTGATCTTCTCCCTACAAGTCTCCACCTCGATGAAGATTTTCAAATCTAAGCTGAACACATCGAATAGTCAATTTCAACTTAGCTAACGGGCTGCACCATGAAGGCTGCTTATGTACCCCCCTGCCCAAGGGATCAAGCCATACGTAGTTTATCCAAACGACCTCAAAAGGTCTCAACGCCTAAACTTATCAAATCTCTTGTACCACTGCCTTGGTAATTGCTTCAATCCCTATAGTGATTTCTTAATTTTGTAAACTAATTTTTCCTGTCTTGCAGCTTTGAACCCTACTAGTTGAGTCCTATAGATCTCATCAAGATCTCTATGAAGAAAAGCGATATTCACATCAAGCCGATCTACCTCCAAATCATATTGTGCTACCAATGCCAACAAAATCTGAATCGAAGGATGCTTCACAACCGGTAAGAACACCTTGTTGTAATCAATTCCCTCCTTTTGAGCGTAGCCCTTAGCTACCAATCTGGTCTTGTAGCGAACAGTTTCACCATCATAAGATCCATGTTTTTTTTGTAAATACCCACTTGCAACCAATAGCCTTCTTCTCTTTGGGCAACTCTGACGGCTCTCAAGTGTCATTCTGATGAAGAGACTTTATCTCTCCAACATGGCATTCTTCCACATCCCTGATTCTGTGCTGATCTCGGCCTTCTTATATGTTAATGAAATACTCTCCTCTATGACCGAAAAAGCATAGACCATAATTATATTTGAAGTGAGCCATGCGAGCTTCCATGGATTTCTTCTGGTTCTTCCAACTGCAATAGAATCTTGAACCTGACCCATCTCCGATCCTTAATTCTCAACATCTTCAGTATCCTCATCGGTTACATGATATCATCATGCATCACCTCAGTGAAAACTCAAATGATACTGAACTATCTAGAGTACGTGGAGTAGCATCACTCTCCACCCATTGCGATACTGCATTGGTCTGTCCACTTTTATCTGCTGAGAGTTGGTAGGCTTCATCATGGGGCCTCATCGAATGTGACATCTCCGCTCACCACAATCTTCTTATCTTTAGGGGTCTCACAGCTTATAGCCTTTCATACCTCTCTTGAAACCCAAAAACACAGCCTTTTTTGCTCGAGGATCTAATTTAACTTATTTGACGTGATAGTACATACAAATATCCTAAGCATACCATAATCTTGAGCAGATTTTCTGGATCAAACCTCCATCGGAATCTTACCTCCAATCGCAAACGATGGCAACCTGTTGATGAGATGGCTTTCATAAATCAATGTCTCAACCAAAAAGGATTTCGCTAATTCTACATTAGACAACAAACTCCGAACCTTCTCTAGAAAGATATGCTTCATCCTCTCATCCACCCTATTTTGTTGTGATGTTTTTTGAACTGTGAAGTACCTCTCCATGCCTTTATTTTATTCTTGCATAACTGTAGAAACGGATCACTTTTGTACTCCCCGCTATTATCAGATCGGAGTATCTTGATCTTTCTACCAATGTGCTTCTCCACAAGTGTCTTCACTTCATAAACAAATCTAGGATTTCATTCTTGTGTCATATGATGTACACCCAACTATGATTGGAATAATCATCAATAAACGACATAAAGTAGTGATTACCTCCAAGTGACGCAGTCTTGGTAAGTCCCAAAATGTGTGTGATCATAATCAAGAATCTTTTCGGTGCAGTGAATCGTGATACCAAACTTCACTTTCATCTTCTTACCAACAACACATTGTTCACAGAATTTCAACTTACAGGTCTTTGTACCTTTCAACAAGCCTTGCTTTGCCAATGCTTGAAAAGATTTCTCATCTGTATGTCCCAGACTCATATGCTATAGTCTGGTGGAATGGCTGTTTGCACCTTCTAAAGCTGTCACTTGCCCTGTCACTGTACTACCTTCAAGTAATACAGATTATTCTATTTGATGCGCTTCAGAACAACCATCAAGCCTTTGAGCATTTTAAGAACGTTATTTCTAAGATTCTTTTTAAGGCCATGTGCCGCCAGAGCTCCAATAGAAATCAAATTGTTCTTCAACTGAGGAATGTATCTCATATCCTTCAACTCTCTTACCATCCCATTGAACATCTTAATAAAATAGTACATATCCCTCCATATGGCATGTATGATCTCACCCATCAACACCAAGCCTCCATCTAGTTTCTCGAAACTAGAAAATCACTCTCTTTTGGGATAAACGTGATAGGTAGCATCCATATCCAGAATCCACTCAGAAACATCTGAATAGCAAATGGTATGAGTAATAGAGAGTGAATAAATAGAAAAGTCAGAATCAGTACCATTTGCTTATGTGACTTTGCTTCTGATTGTGGCTCCTTCTTTTTCTTCAACCTTGGACAATCTTTTTTTCAGTGTTCATTCTCCTTGCAGAATACACACTCATCTTTTCCCATGTTACGATTATCAGTCTTGGACTTCGATCATCTCGATCTCATTTTCCCTACCGTTTGGAAATCTTTTCTCTTGCAGTCAATGCCTCTATTGATGTGCTACTGAAGGACTTCTTATCCTTCCTTTTCAACTCATGATCTTAAGAGCAATTGATACCTCATTATAGCTAAGTGATGACTTACTGTTGATCAAGGTCAAGATAAAGGTCTTATACTCATCATTCGGAAGAGAACTCAGCATGATCAACGCCTTACCTTCTTCTTTGATTATCTCATCCATGTTAGCCAAATCTGTAATAAGCTTCATGCAGTTGTTCATGTGCTCACTAATGGAGATTCCCTTTTGCAATTGAAAGCGATAAAGCCTTATCTTCGATGTAAGCGATTCTCAATGCTCTTTGTCAAGTACTGCTCTCTAGAATCTCTCAAATCCGCTTCATAGAGATCTTATTCATCACATGAGATACTTCAGATCTTGTGCTAGATAAGATCTGACGATATCATACACCATCTAATTCATCTTCTTCCAATCTTTTTCTGAAATATCCTTTGGCTTCTCTTACAATTTCAGTGTATCTTTCAGATTCTGTGCATTCAACACATCCATCACTTCCCATCTCCACATACTAAAGTTATTTGTGCCATCAAACGTTACCACAACAATCTTCGATTGGTGTTTGCTCATGATCTTCACTATGGATTGGATTGGTTAACTTTGACCATCTCCACCAAATATTCTCAATAAAAAAATTCAAAAAGGAATCGATAACTGAGATAAAGATGGGACTTTTACCTCCAAACGAGAAATCCTAGATCGGATCTTCCCCAAATCTTCAATTCCACCACCTCTAAGATTGCACTCAAAGCTTTGATACCACTTGTTGTGCGCTATGCGAAAGCACCACCAATTGTTGTTAAGATTAGAATGAGAACACGTCGAGAGATTAATCACAAATATAGCATAAAAGAGGAGAACAAGGATTTAACGAGTTTCGATAATTTGCCTACGTCCTCGGGACAGAAGGGAGAAGATTTTTATTCAATACTAAATGATTTATAATTTGATACAATTGATCACAAAGGATCTCATATTTATAGTTAGAGAAAGGAAATCAAATACCTAGAATTAAAAACGGAACCAGAATTCAACTTGAAATAGAATCTGAACTCGGGTCGGATTTGCCAATTTTGACCCAGAGCTTTCGAAAGCTTTGGTGGAGCTTTCGAAAGGCCCCTTCTTGAGAGCAAACTTGTCTCAGAACTTTCGAAAGCTTCGCCAGAGCTTTCAAAATCTTCTTGGTATTAGTTTTCAAAAGCAGTCCCTGAAGTGAAAAATAGACCCGACTTCAAACCATCATATCTCTCTCGCTTTCTTATAAGAATTTGATGATTCAAAAAAGATCACTGGAAAGATCTCTGAGTTACCTACAACTCTTATGTAGACACCATATTTATCTAAAACCTCTTGCTAGGTCTATCAATAACATCAAGTGGGTCCTGTATTTTCAATATGAGACTAACGATACTCTACTCCATGCTGCTCCTCTCTCCAAGCTAACTCCAATTGAGTTTTAAAAACTCTATTTTTGATCTTCTCCTCTACAATTTGAGTTTTTAAAACTCCATTGTTGATCTTCTCCCCTTCATCTCTCTCTCTCTCTCTCTCTCTCTCTCTCTCTCTCTCTCTCTCTCTCTCTCTCTCTCACACACACACACACGCATACTGTACACACACTAATAATTCATACAGGGTTAACATCCATGCAACAAAGTGGGAAGCTAAAGTTTGCAGTTACTGCCAGATTCTGATTCTTCATACTTGTGATTAAATTAGAAACTAGCACAATGTACAAGAGTACATTTTGAGCTTAATTCAAAGTGAATCACAGTCATCTTAAAAGTAGCTAATGGACGTTTATGATATTCAAAGATGCCAGTCAATTTTCGAGAGAGCAAAGATAAGAATATCTAGATTTGTTACTGAAAAAATGAGAAAGATGTCATGCTTATCTTTTGCAAAGAATATGTGAAGTCCAGCCCAACTCCTAAATGATGAGTTGAGTGAAATTGTAATTTTTTATTTTCATTTGAAACGCATGAAACATCATCAGTCATCACTGTTGACAATTTGCAACAATGAGTTTCTTGCATGTAGATTTCTAAGCCTATAAATTGGCTTGCACTCTCCATCATTCATGCATCAGAAGTCTTGACAGAAAGAAAAAAAAAGAAAGTAAATTTTGGTGTAGTACGAAGGTGGTAATTCCCATCACAGTAATCGGATAGGGGTGTTACTCCAGTTATCTAATAAGATTAGAAGTGTTATTTCATGGGGGAGGTAATGTCTATTATTTACTATAGATTTTCTGAGTTTTCTGGACCAAACTCGGAAGACTGTACTACTTATTGAAATGGTGAAATTGCTCAAATTTGTCCTGTGGTTTTTTCCCAAAGGATTTACCACATAAAATATTGACATGTGATATGTGACTTGTTTAATTTATTAATTAGTTTATTTATTATTGGGTTAATTGCAGATACACCCCATGTACTGTAGACATTGAAGCACTAATAATTACTAACTTTGGATATTATCAGACAAACCTCCAGCTCCTAAACGGTATTAGACTTCAGTCAAAAACTCTGTCAGTGCCCGTACACATGTTTTCCAAAAAAAATAATTTCCTAACTATCCTTTATCAATATTAGTCATTTATATTAACTGAACTCCCCTCTCCCTCCTCCTTCAACTGAACCCATCGACGGTGGTGAACCCTAGCTGAGTTTTTCATGTCTTGCTCCTTCTTCAACTGAACCCATCGACTGTGGTGAACCCTAGTTGGGTTTTCTGTGTTTTCTGTTTTCCACTGAGATGCCCCCTATGGCTTAGCAGAGAGAGAAAATAGCCCAGGTCTCAGTCTACTTTCTCTCTCACACACATACCTCTTTTCAATTTCCCTTTATCCCTCTCTGTCCCTTTTCGAGAATCTATGGCATCTACTTCTCGAGAATCAAGGTCCATGGCATCTTCAAGCTAGCAGAAGTCATCTTGGTGCAAATTTGGAATGGCCAATTCCATCACTCTCTTCGTAGTGCAAATGCGGATTTGGAGCAAAGCTGAGAACTTCATGGACGTACAAAATTGAAGATGACGCTTCTCTAATTATCACTTGAACAAATGTGATTATTTGAGGTGGGCTGATGGAGAATTACCTATTGAAGCTAGAAATATTGTGAATTTATTGCTTGATAAGAACACTCAACTTGTAGATGAGGTGAGAAAATTAAGAGCGAGGAACAATGAATTGGAGGGCCTCGCTGAAATTTCTAATAGTCGCAAATATGAAGATTTGAGATTTAAAATCGAGAAGAATTAGTTGAACGAGAGAAACAAATTGATGCTAGAGAAGAATTTGTCCTTTGGAATTATCATTGGTTTTTTGACATTTGCTCAAGTGTATTTGACTTGAAGAAAATTGTGCTTGTAATATAATTAATGAAATGAAGCTTCATTTTTATGTTAGTTTTAAATTGAATAGTATTTAAAAGAATCTTATATCGCGGTAAATTGCATATTGTTTTTAAA
Organism: Agave tequilana; assembly: GCA_038442645.1. Taxonomy (NCBI): domain Eukaryota; kingdom Viridiplantae; phylum Streptophyta; class Magnoliopsida; order Asparagales; family Asparagaceae; genus Agave; species Agave tequilana. The sequence continues at coordinate 21,804 of JAVJIF010022731.1, forward strand.
ACAGAAACTTCATTCTTGAGATGGAAATTCATGGGGTTGTATTTAGTGCTTACTGTAACTCCCCGCCCCAGCGGGTACGAAAATGTTACTGCAACGTACATATGCAGGGCAAAAATACCCTCACATACGTACGCTAAGCATATCAGTATAGTCAGGAATTAGAATACGGAAGCATAGTGGTCATATACATTCCAATATTACAGTCCAATTACATTGTTATCACTGAGTGTGACTCAATATTACATGAATATTACATCACTGGATTGTACAAAAGTAAGATTTACAAGAAATTTACAAGATGAAATACTTTTAGATGATTACGAGCTGGAGAGGAATCTCGAGAGCCAGTCACAGAGATAGGTCAAAAGAATATGCTACTAAGTCATTACGCTTCCACTGCACCACTCTAATTAGCAACAGGAAGTTCCAATACTCCCAGTTCTGAAATCCGGACATGCAGATCTAGAGGTTGTCAGAAATGCAACCCAAAGAGTACGTAAAATATAACCAAGTGGCGTGCACAAGCAACACACATGCACAGGAATATCAGTGGATCATGTATTCAAGATAGGCAGATAAGCAGTAAACAGTAAATATAAATAGAATCATGTTTAAATCATATTTATCCAAGCATGTACGAATCATCAACTGAATATGTTCTATGTATATGTAGGCAAAATCAATTATATAAACTCAATATCTAGATCCATAAGATTAGTACGTCGAGGGGATTATTCAAACAAGGAAACCCTTATATATATACCATATATATCACTTCACCATCAACTGAGTATATACAACCAGAATTGCTTGGAGGTAGGTATGTCAATGTCATCTAATAAATGTAGATGTAAGCAAAATCAGTGGTATAAACTCATTTACCAGATTCATAAGTTTAGTACGTCAGGGGAATAATCCAAACAAGAAAACCCCCATATATATACCATATATCTATTTCACCAACAACTGAGGATATACCACCCGAATTGTTGATCAGTAATTTTGACAGTATTTTTGCAAACAGGTATGTCAGTATTCTGTCAGGAGTAATCCAGCATCAGGAGTTTCAGTGGTATTTGGAATTCATGTATAGGTTGTAGTCATGATAACTTAATTATATAACAATAAAAATAATCATTATCGCTTGTTATTGCAATCATTTCCCTTCAGTATCCTATACCACTCGCAGCTCGTACTGAAATTCGCACTTCCAGCAAAACACATCCGAACTTTGATATGCGAATACCATAATCAAAATGAGAAAATAACTCTCAATAACATCTGCTCCTGATATTATTATTGTTTGGTAATTAAGTTATATAAAGTACATGGTAACATGTTAGAATTCAATCATACAGGTACAAGTGATGTATTGTGTGTTGGGCTAGTCAATAATAATCAGTACCATCTGATATTTCAATCATCTTTCTACCAATATCTCACATCACTGATAGTCCATACTTGAGTTTATACTCCGGTAGAAGTCACTCGAGTCTTGATATGTGAGTACCAGTACCCAAACAAAGGAGAGACCAAATATCATACGTTCCTAACATTACTATTATTGGTGTCAAGGACTGGAGTACCAGGAACGTGATGTAGTGGACTCTAGAGGCACCCCAATGGACTCTAAATGCACCCTACCACGTGTGTGGTGTGATACTTAGCTCCACGTGGTACTTAGCTCTACACACCATGTGCGTACTGGTTAACAGAAATATTGAGATACAGTTTGTGGACTCTAGAGGCACCCCCACGGACTCTAAGGGTACTCCTATCATGTGTGTAGTGTGGCACTTTAGCTCCGTGTGATACTTAACTCCATTCATCGTTCCTTCATGCAGGAGTAATATCAAGAATTTCCTATTTACAGGGACCAAGGTGTACAATAATTAGGAATACAGTAATCAGGAGTTCAGTAATCTAGTGGTAGCAGAGTTCTGGTGTGTGCGTGTGTGTGTGTGTGTGTGTGTGTGTGTGTGTGTGTATTAATCGTGTCAAGTCCCTGTAAAATCAATATACGTGAGTTTTGTATTTTAATCTATCAGGAGTCACGTACCAAGTCAGGTATAAGTGAAATGTAATAAGTCAGGAGTTATGGTACCGACTCATGTGTCAGTATATATATAAAGTATGGAATGATGGTAGGCTGAGTCTAATATGATGGCATATTAGGTATATGTATCAGAATGCAGTGCTAATATGATTATCAGTATTCAATACACAATATCAATATCAGTGTTAGGCAACAAGAAAAGTCTATGAATGATATCAAGAATAAAACATAACAAGTATTTCAAACTCTTCACAATCATTAAAATAACATAAAAGCAGCATTATATCTATGCACACAAACAAGCGGTGCAAAGCAGTGTTGGGACAAGATCAGCGAATAGTGCTTAGTTACTAAAACTCTGGAATGACTCGATCTTAAATGTGAGTCTAAAATCCAGCAGATTTTGCTCGGCGAGTCTAGTGATAAAGTGATGAGCGCTAAACTCTTCTACCAGACGTGGCTGAAAGACCTGACGATCTAAGTGCACTTCCCCTTTCGAGGAAGTGAGAGGGAGACCTGATGGTTTAAGTGCACTCCCCTTTTCGAGGAAGTGGGCGAGAGCCCGGAGGGCTAATAGGGCCAAAGACCGAGTAGGTACTTGCATAAAATGTTAGTACCACACAAGCATGCATATAAAACACATATAACAACAATCAACGACGTTGAGCGTCAAAAGAGAGACCTAATAGTCAAAAGAGAGACCCTGTAGCTACCATAAAACCCAAAGGGTACAAGACACTTTGCCTAATGCGTAGCTAGCCCGAGAAGTGGGCATATTGGGTTACCCGCAACCTGCACCACCGTTAATCCCAAAATATATAAAATACAGATAATTTTTAAAATACACATAAATTTCAAAAAATACAGAAAATTCCTTAAAATAAACAAAAAAAATTCCTATATACATAGAAAATTTTTAAAAATACACGAGTAATTTAAAAAAATACAGAAAAATCCTAAAAATACATAGATAAATTTTAAAATACAGAAAAATCCTAAAAATGCACAGACAATTTCTAAAAATTATAGAAAAATCCTAAAAATGTCGAGGGACACCAATACAAGTCCAGATACAACAGGTAATATATAACAGGTAATATATACAATGCCCAGAATATTTATACAAATATTTCTATTGCTATTTCTACAGGAAACGGTACTACCTATAAGGGTAGAGTACTTGCCCATAATATGAAAAATACCTGATATCAAATGCACATACGCATGTGTGGAGAGAGAGTGTATGTGTGGATGTGTGTGAAGGCCAAGGGGTTGGCCATGAGCTATGGAAGGAAAGGAGAGATAGAAAGTGTATAGGAGGGGGGAGAGAGAGGGTGTTTTGTGATTTGGATGATGGAGGAAGGTGGTGGAGAGAGGGAGAAGGTTGGCGGCACTGCAGGAGGAGGGTGGTGGTGTGGTAGAGAGAGAAAGAAATGAAATCTAGAGAAAGAAAGTGAGGTTTTTTTTTTTGGAGTTTTAAGAGATTGAAAGAGGTGGGGAGAAAGGGAGGAGGTGCGGCTAGGCTAGGAGAGGAGATGGTATTGTGGCGGTGGTTAAGGTTGTGGTGTGATGGTTGGAGGAGTTTTAGAGAGAGAAAGGAAAGTTTTAGAGAGAGAAGTGAGAGAAAGTTAGAGAGATGAGAAGGTCATTTTTTGCCATGGGAGGAGTGAGAGAGGGTTTAAGAGAGAGATTAAGGCTTGCAAGGGAAGCCAAGTCCCTTGGTTTCTTGGAGAAGAAAGAAAGAGAGAAGATTCTAGAAAAATTGAGAAAAGGAAAAGAAAAAGAAATGAAAAAGAAGGAAAACAAAAAAAAAAATTAAATAGTAAATTATTAAGGAGCTAAGTGCAACATTCACCTAAGAAAATAATATAAAAAGAAAAATGGGAAAAAAATGAAAAAGAAATGAAATTAGAAAGTAAAGTAAAGGAAAAGAAAAGATTTTATTTAATAGAAAATAAAATAAAATACTGCGAAATTTTATCAGGCATATTTTAGATCCAGTGAAAAGTCATGTGTAAAAACTTCAGGTCAAACCGGAAGTCAAAACACACATAAAATGACGCGAATACTGTCGAAGCATTGAAAATCGTAAAAGAATACTATTTTGAAATCAGGGTATTACACTTACCGACCCTGTGGCTTGTATTTGATGCTTAAGTGATGCTCGAGGATGTCCTACTTGCCAATCTCTCTAGTTGTAACTTGCATCCAAATTATTATATCACAATAAGTCTCTGATACATTAACACTTTATATATGCATTGGAGATTACCCTCCAACAATAACAGATAGGCCCTCTATACTTACAGAACTGAAGCATAAAGACCCTCTACACAAATGAAAAGAAGCAGAATGACCTCCTGTGCAATTGAAATTGAGGCAAAATGACCCTTACTATTAAGACTGAAGCAGACTGACCCCTATTCTGTTAAAACTGAAGTAATAAAACCCATGTTGTTCTCATCTAAATGCAAATCTTTCATTTATCCACTTCCAGATTTACAACTCAATGCATAAAGCTTTTATAAGATAGTTGTTTACATCAAACTTTTACATCAACCATCCATATTTTTGACAAAAAATTAGTAGTAACACAAAAGTTCACATGTATTTTCCAAAATAACTTTTACATCAAACCATCCAAGATTACCAATAACATCCAACTTTTTACCTGTTTACATCATTTTTTTTTTCAAAAATTACCAGTAATATCCAAGATTTCGCATGTTTACATCAAACTTTTACATCAACCATCCATATCCCAAAACAAAAAATACCAGTAACATACAAGTTCACCACATGTAATTGAAAATACACATAGAGGGGGGGGGGTGAATAGGTTTACTAGCTAATCTAATGATAAATGATGCGAAATTAAAAACTATTTATGCAAACAAAAGCTATTAAGCCAACACATAAAGTATAATACAAAAGTGTAGGCTGTCTAAAAATCACTGAAGACAAGTCATCCAAAAGCAGAATCCAAACTCCAGACGCAAGGCTAATCATTGCCACCAATGCAGCACCAAGACGCGAGGGTTGAAACCCGCATCTCAACATCACTGCAAGGACCAAGACGCGAGGGTTGAAACCCGCGTTTCAACATCACTGCAAGGACCAAGATGCGAGGGTTGAAACCCGCGTCTCAACATCACTGCAAGGACCAAGACACGAGGGTTGGAATCTGCGTCCCAGTATTATTGCAGTGCCAAGATGCAGAGTCCAAAGTCGGTGTCTCACGTGAAGCTTAACACTGAATTGGAAGCTCGCGTTCCTCAAATATCACTTAAGCAATAAGACGCGAGGCTCGAAACCCGCGTCTCAGTTATAACTGCCCTCATTACTGGGTCAATTACTGCCCATGTAATGAGGGAGTTAACCCCCATTGTAGAGCATTTTTAGGGGACACGTTCCCCCCTAAACCTCTATAAATAGCCCAGTTTGCTATGAAAAAAGGGTCAGATAATTCTTGGTCAAAAGAACTTCAGTTGTAAGCTGTAGAAACACCAAGATTTTCAGCTGAAAAGAAAGTTCAACTCTTTTAACAACTTGCTGCGTACAAGTTCGTCTTTACCTACACTCTCTTTGAGATCCTTGGCGGACAGAAGCTGTGCTACTTCGTCTACTATCCAAAGAGCGGATTCCCAAAAGGTCCTGACGTTCACCCGGTCAACGAAAAACAAGATTCACTTTCCATCGCCCCGCTAAGAACCCGGCACTAAATAAAGGGGAGATTTAGGTTTGAATATCTTTCCTCTCTTGTAAGAGGATTATTGATCTGCTGTAACTTTCTTTACAATCAAATAAAGAATTTACTCCTCGATCTTCAATTTTCCCCCAGCAAACGAGAGATGGCGACTCCGCTGGGGACTACTTTCTCTACTGACGAGCAATTTGTGACGCAAGATGACGTCACCTATATGGGAAAAACGGTCCAATCACTTGTCGTGGAGTTCGACCAGGAAAAGTATGAAGAGTTCCTCTCTTCTGGCTCCAAGAGCCCTAAGGCGCGGCAGTACCGCAAAGTCTCCTTGGGGACTTGCTCTCGAGTCCGCTTTGAGATCCCCTCAGATGCGACTGGCAAGAAGGATGTCGTGGCTAACTGCATCAACATAACGCCCGTGTCAATGTCTCCCATGAGACCCGCGTGGTTAACGTTGCTGATATTCAGCCCATTCATGCCCATCCCCTTCCTTAGCACCAAGTTACCAGGGGTTCCCATCAACCCGTACGGCGTAACCGGAATGCTGAGCGACGACAGAGACGGCGTGTGCGTCAACTACAGGCGCGAGAAGCTGGAACAACTGTCTGCCCAACAGTTGTAGGACGTGAGGTTCAAGCCCGCGTTTCTTCTGAATCATGTCAGACACGTAAAGTCCGCGTTTGGAGACCTAAACGTGAGGCTCACCAAACTTGCGTTTTTGAAGCTCCACTTCCCAAACACGACGATCAGCAGCGCGAGGTCTGTGCCCCTCATCCGAGACACGAGATCCGCGCCTCTACAGTTATACGTGGGACCCAGAAGGCTTGTGTTTCTCAAGTGTCGCTAGCCAGACGCGACAATTAGCAACGCGAGAGTCGCGTCTCTTCTCAGCAGAGGCACAATACTAACATTTCAGAGCCAAAACGCGAGAGCCGCGTTTATCTTACAGGACGTGAGCTTCGCGTCTCAGAACCTTGCGTCTCAGATTTGCGAAGCAAGGATAGCTTTCAGAAGCTGAAAAGCCCTCAACAATCCGAGGCTGATCTCTTTGATCCCCCTCCCACGGACCTAAGAGATTATTTGACAAAAAAGAGTGCTAATTTGATCACTCCATCTTGTTGCTGTGAACGGCTTATCACAACAATGCTCTCTGAGTGCCGCTGCAGTTCACATGCGAGCCAACGGTCGATATTCAAACAGTCGACCCCAACTTCCCAATCAGCCAAAAGATATCACTCCCGCAGAAGGAGGACCTTCTCTGACGCGGAGTACCCTGAAATCACTGCAAACATGGCAAGCGGAAGTAGGAAAAAACAACCAGTGGTCAGCTCTGACGAATCCAACACGGAACCAGAAGGAGTGTATCGACATACTCGCACTCAGACTGGTGCAGTCGCCCCGGTCAACTACAGTGCCTTAGCCCGGGGCATTGAAGTAAATCCGTTGCAGAGTCACAGGCCTCTAATTCTTCTATAGAAAAGGAAGCCTTTACATACATGACGAATATTCCTGAGGAGATGGCCCGATGCTTTGAACAACAAGCCCAAGTCCAGAGGGAACAATTCGATATGATTCATGCTCAAAAAGAATCTATCGATACCCTCAAGCAGATGCTCGCACAATTGCTTGAAGATAAGAGGAAGTCAACCGATAAAACCTCCTCTAAAAAGTCTAAAGGCAAACAAAAAGAAGGAGAAAGCTCATCTTCTGTACATATCGAGGAGAAAGAGCAATCTACTTCTGAGTCGTCTAAATCCTCATCTAAGGAGGAAGGCAACCCGGACCATGGAAGGATTCATTCTAAAAGAATGAGTCAATTAGAGCAACGTCTAGAGGCCCTTACCAATCGGAAAGGCCTCCAAGAAGCAGGAGTGGTCCGGCCACATCCAGCCGAGTGGGACCTTATTCCATACCCCCCCAAGCTCAAAGCTCCGACCCTATAGGCGTTTGACGGTAAAGGGTCACCGAACCAACATATCTACTACTTTAAGTATCAGATTGGGAACGTGATAGATAATGATGCCATCTTGGCACGTTTGTTCATCGGCACCCTAAAAGGGCTTGCCTTTGAATGGTTCATGAAGCTCCCAGAAGGCTCCATTAAAAATTGGAGTGATCTGAAGAAGCTCTTCCTAACGCGCTTTTTTGAAGATGACTCAGAGATCACAATACCTACTCTCTTGGCCGCAAAGCAGCGAAAGGGAGAGTCAGTCAAATTATTTGTAGAGAGATTTCAGAATATGGCACTCCGATTCCTAGCGGTATGACCCAGGTCACCCTAGTAGAAACGTATCGCCACAATCTATAAACGTCACTCCTAGCCCAAATAGGAGTTGCTGAAAGTTGCACCTGGAAGCAATTGGTCCAGTAAGGTGAACAGGCTGAAGAAATTATCGTCAGGGTTAGGGCAGAAGAAAACAAGCCCAGACCCGAAAGGTCGACAAGGTGCACGCCAGAAACATCTTTCAACCAAAAAGGAAAGATAACTTGGCGACTAAGACAAAATCCCATGTCAAACCTCAGCCGTCAAGGGAAGTGACTCTTCAAGTCAGCCACGCGCCAATAAGCAGTATTCCTTCAAAGATAAACATGTTGATTAGTTATTCAAGTTACTCAACAAGAGCAACAGATTGAAGCTTTCTGAAGCTAGACGTCCTGAAGAAGTCGGTAAAACCGATAATCTTAACTACTGCCTGTATCATAGGATGCTGGGACACCCCACCAAGAGCTGTTATGTCTTCAAAGACATCCTTCAGGCTCTAATTGATGTAGAGGTACTAAAACTCCGTCCAGAGTAGAAGAAAGTGATGGCTAATATGACATCATTCCTCCAGTTTGGAAGATAGCCTCCAGCACCCTCCGGAGTAGTTCCCATCCTGAAAGGGGAACTAAGAAGATCAATATGGACCCTCATCATCAACAAGAGAAGGGTCTTGTACCTGTCCCCATACCTCAGGGGGAAGTTATGTGGGTTCATCCCGACCTTGTGGACAGCCAGCAATGGACCACTGTTACCAGCAAAAGGTACAAAGGCAAGGCGAAAGCTTCGTCCTGTAATGTGGTGTTCGCTTCTTCCCAAGAAGCAGAAACCGATGTTCCCTCACTAACTGATTCAGAAGAAGAAACAATAGTTCTTGCTGCAGAACCTAATAAACCACTCATGGCAGAAACTCGTTCGGGTCAGTCATATTTAAAAAAGTATGACGAAATGGTGGCAAGCCCTCCTAAACCCACTACAGAGTCAGCCAAGCCCTCCACGAAACAACTGGTGAAGAAGCAGAAAAAGCTTCAGTTTTCTAAAGCTCTCCAAAGGACAATGCGGAAGGATCTATAACACCTTACCGCTTTGACGTCCTAGCTCAACTGGCCAGTATCCCGGCCAGAATCACCCTTTATGAGCTCCTGACGCTATCAAAGTCAACCAGAGAAGCTCTGAGGGAAGCCCTAACTAATGCTGAGGTCTTCATGACCCAGATACCGGCTGGACCACGGGAGGAAGATGTAGAGGATTGCCTCCATGCCTCTCAAAATGCTCCCTGCATCACCTTCACGACAGATGATATGCAGGTTAAGGGGAACATGATCAGCCCCTATACTTTACAGGGTATATTAGATCATCTGAAGTAAGCCGCATTCAGGTAGATCCAGGATCCGCGTTGAGCATTATGCCTCGCCGGGTCATGCAATATTTAGGGATTCCTACCCACCGATTGAGCGCCACCCAGACTACCATTTATGATTTCAATGCCAATAGTACGCGCTCAATGGGGAAGATCAAACTCAAATGTCAAATTAGGGACTTAAGTCTGAAGTGACGTGCTATGTGATCGATGTCGACACTTCATACAATTTGCTGATTGGACGACCATGGATTCATCGTAATTCCATCGTCCCCTCCACTCTTCATCAAGTTATGAAATACATCGACAGAAGTAGGAAGGTACGAACGTTGATTGCTAAAAGACATCCGTTCAAGGGTAGAGAACTATTTCACAGACTCTCTCCTATACTAGGACTCTCTGAAAACAAACGAGAACCTACAACCAGAGGAACCAGACTCTGGTAATGAAGCTGACACCGAGCCAGAGAAAGAAGAGTGCATGTGGGAATTAGATCCACTTGTAACGAGCATTAATAAGCTCGATGTTAATAACACCGCCAATGATGTAGGCGGGTGGTATATTAATGAAGAGTTAAATTTGACTTACATTTTTGTGCTCGCTTCTGATTCAGTGTCATCAGATACTAGTACCGAAGTGGATAATGACCCCTGTCGGCAATGGATGCTCTGACATCATTGCATATACCAATGAAGTCATCCTTCGAAACGTACCAAGATATCGGTGATGCGCAAGAATCAGTATTCATGGTCCCAGCAAGACGCAAAGGCCGAAAACCAATCCTTTTCGGATAAATCAAGTCTGAACTGATGTCTCGTGAAGAGTCAGAAAGTGAGAATGAACCTCCTCAGTTCACCCATTATGAGTCAAATATACTCAGAATGATAGAAAGCATGGGGTATGATCTGACAAACGGTCCTGGGTTGAACTTCGGCAAAGGAAGAACACTATTCCGGTCTTTCGTTTCGAAAGGAAAACCCCTGATTATCACCATCGAACTCGCAGGGGTTTGGGTTATGTGCCAACCCCAATTCCGTTAGCCTCTGAGCCTGAAAAGTTACTATACCATAACTACTCATCTGACACGTCATCGTGGAGTCAGATGTTAGTGTTGGCAACCTCTTCGGAGAACTTTCAGTATATATGGTTTCAGCAAGCCACTTGGAAGACAGAGATGAAGAAATGATCCAGCCTGATACAGATCCTTGGATCAAACACCTAAATACTCTCTGGGATACTCTCTTTGAACAGCGTGAGCCACCCACGGAGGATAAAGTTGCCCAGATTAATCTGGGAGATGAGGCTAATCCTAAGCCCATCTTTATAAGCGAAAGCCTATCATCCTCCGAGAAAAAAGATTTAATATCTCTTGTGCAAGAGTATATAGATGTTTTTGCTTGAAATTATGAGGACATGTCTGGGCTTGATTCTCGAGTGGCTATGCATCGCCTTAACATTAATTCAGACGTGAAATTAGTCAAACAATAGCAGTGACGGTTCCGTCCAGAAATAATGAAAGCAATCCAGTCAGAAGTCAAAAAACTCATAGACTCTGGCTTTATTAGGGAAGAGCAACATCCTGATTGGGTAACCAATATCGTCCCCGTTGCCAAAAAGAACGAAAAGATTTGGATTTGCATTGATTTTCGCGATCTAAATGAGGCCTGTCCCAAAGACGAATTCCCTCTCCCAATCACGTATGTCATGATTGACAATACGTGCGGGTTTGGGCGAATGTCCTTCATGGATGGATTCTCAGGATATAATCAAATCAAAATGTATCCTGATGATGAAAAACATACTTCTATCAGGACACCACTGGGGGTATATTGCTATACTGTCATGCCCTTCGGACTCAAGAATGCGGGGACAACATATCAGAGAGCTATGAATGCAATTTTTCACGAGCACATGCGTAAAACAGTGGAATGCTATGTTGACGACATTGCAGTGAAAAGCCGCACCAAAGGTGATCACATAGCTGATCTGAAGACGATCTTTGAAATCATACGGGTACATCAGTTGAAGATGAACCCCACCAAATCCTTCCTGGGGGTAGCCAGCGGTAAATTCCTAGGGTTTGTGGTAACTTCTAAAGGAATTCATTTAGACCCGGAAAAAGTTCGCGCTATCCAGGAGATGCAACCTCCAAGGAACCTCAGGGAGCTTAGGGGATTGCAAGGACAACTGGCATACATCCGAAGGTTTATCTCAAATCTCTTTGGAAGATGTCAACCCTTTACCAAATTGATGAAAAAGGGTGTCTCGTTCATCTGGAATGATGCTTGCCAACAAGCATTCGAGGAAATCAAACGATACCTCACGCAACCATCGGTCCTTACAGCTCCGGTGTTCGAAAAACCTTTCTTGATATATGTTCGAGCAATGGATCATTCTTTAGGAGTTTTGCTAGCACAGAATAATGATCTGGGACATGAGCAAGCAATCTACTATCTGAGTAGGACTATGATCAGAACCGAGTATCGGTACAACCCGATCGAAAAGGAATGTTTGGCATTGGTATTCGGTTTTCAGAAAATGTGATACTACTTGGTGGGCCAGACTATAAACGTCTTTGGGGGCTGTTTCTCCTAAGATTTTCAAGTGCAAATTTTCTCACCTTCTCAAGTGTTTTTAACAAAGTTTTTCAAAAGAGTTTTGTGCCAAAATTCTCTAGCTTTATTTATTTTCAAAGTTTTGAAAAATCAAAGAAAAGCAAGTCTTTGCGAATTCTATTTTGTTCTTCATTTTATATATCAATCAAGAAGTTTTTTTCAAGTATTTTTTTATTGTTTTATTTTCAAACACTTTGATTTCTCACATACTTGAGCCAATCAATTCTAAACCTATTTTTACGATCTTTGTTTTGTGAGAAAATTGTTTGTGATCCTTTGAGATCCCCAAGAGAAAATTTGTGATCATTGGATCACTAAGTTTTATTTTGTCTTTGCTTCGTGCTCCCTGTTGTATAGAGGTGATTGTGTAGAGAGAGGAGTTGTGTACTCCCAGTGTTGAGTTGTAATTTCTCAGTGGAGGTCCTTTGTGGAAGGGCATGTGTGGACGTAGTGAAAATCCTTCTGTGTGAAGGCAGAGACGTAGAGCAGCGGCTCAAATCTCGAAACATATTTTGGTGTTTGCGTTTGATACACTATCTCTTAACTCTATCTCTCTTTATATCTTGCATTGTTATTACTTGCTCCTATTCATATACATATTTGATATTGTTTGTGTGTCCACACTTGTATTGAACCAAGAGAGCTTCTAATAGCACCTCAACTCTTAATTTAGAGGAATCTAGAGGAGTAGATCCAGAGCTCTTCACGGGGAATTCAGACTCACTCTTAGTTACACATAATGTATTTGCAATTAAGTTTTAATTCTGCATCATTTGTCCTAGATTAGCTTGCACATCTATTCATCCCCCTCTAGGTGTACTTACAATTATCAATTTGATGACATAATCATGTATCCAAATCGGCCCATTCTCCAAATCCGATAGCATCCTCTAGATCAAATCACCCAAAAAAATCAGAGTCCATATTAGATAGAACATTCATTGTGTCACTTGTTTATCTCATTCTGAGATCACACTTAAATACACCACCACGATGTATTTCTATGTCAAAAATAACCTCACCCATCTTAACCCTCACTAAGCAACGTTCTTAAACAACTATTACCAGGATAGATCATCAAGACGAATTATTCAATGAAACTTTATTAAATAACTATTACAAGCATTTCTTTTCTCACACAGGATTCTCTACAAAATCAAATCTTTTCCTTATCATTGACTATACCTAAGAACTATTTGAAACGTAATTAAAGTGCTAATACAATCAAAAAATTCAATTTTTTACTCAAAAAGCGGAAACTTTGATACTTATGCCGTTCATCATAGTAAAAATTCTCACACAAAACCAAATCTTTTCCTTATCGTTGAATATAGTTTACTATACCTAAAGAAAATGTATCGGAATAATCCAAAAAATTAGGGTTATTGCATGGAAATTCAATCAAATTTCAACTTCCACCCAAAAATGAAATTCTCACGTTTCTCAACTTACGAATTTACCAACCTCCGGTAATCTGGAATCTCTCTTTCCTTTCGTAGACATGATCGAACAACGATTACCCTCTCCGCCTTCCCAGAGCTGATCTTCTGATTTGGGAAAAAACTGATTTGGATTTGGGAACTCGGGGTGCAAACTCGAGAGAGGAGAGAGGAGTTCGGAATTGGGGAAAAAACCGAGTACAAAGAAATTAGGAAAATCAAAGTCCACTTAAGGGCAAAGTTGTCATTTGTTTACACGTGCAATGCACATGGACTTATTAGCGTTAATTAGCCTAACATCTTTTAGGAGCCATGTGTTATATCTGCTAATATCCAAGCGTATAAGTTATTAGTGCTCCAGTGTCTAAAATATGTAGAATGTATTCACATAGATTGGAAAAATACTGGTATTCCCATCAGAGTATTGTTCATCATCGTGGCCAATGGGCCATGCAACTGGCGGCCTACCCGACTGGAGAAGTGGGCTGATGGGCCTTGGTTCCGCGAAGGCCGAACCATCAAGTCCACTAGAATAAAGTCATATTTCTAGAAGTTTGTTGTGATAATCATTTAGATATTATTTTGCTAAATTACAAATTATTTAGTTTAATGAGCAATAGAAATCGGCTGAGGCTTTCAAGTTTGAGGTCTTGTCCTTCCTCTGGAGGGGAAAAAAATTAGTTTAATAAACATTGCAAGTAATTTTCAATCCCTCAAACTTAGTGGCTCTTGATTTGTTAGCAAGCTAGTTTTGACTTAGCATTAGCATTGCAACAATTAGCTTTTTTTAAATTTTCCAAGGGAGTCAAGAACTTTATAGGGCTCATATTTTGGAGCAAAAGAGGATCACAAATGAACATAATCTTTCTTTTCTTACAGATGTGGCAAAATCGTACGACTTATTTTTCTCTTGCATCTGCGTGTGCTTCGTAACTCTTTAACTTCGAGAGGTTTTTTTATATTTTAGTTAAAAATTTATTAATGAAATGTGGCTTTCGAGGCTCACCGTTTACTCTCGAAGGCAGACTTTGGTGATGTGAACATCAGAGAAGATTGAAGATAATTACAAATTTATAAATCAGTTTAATAGCCAAGCGAATAATTTTATACCTCATCTTTGTTTACTTTTTTGGTTTGAGAAAAGGACCTCCATCCACTAGTCTGAAATTGCGTCTGCGAGGACTTTTCTACGTGATTCTGTACAGTGTCTTTAAATTTGATGTATGGTCTACACTCCCATTAGTTAATGCCAAGAGGGGGAAAAAAAATACGGTGGTAAAAATTTCAATTTATTTATTTGTTTAGAGAAAGAATAATCAAATCCAAGTCCGTTGATTAATCAAAACTATGTCTGTGACTCAATTTGGAAAATTTATAGCATGTTACATAGTAACTATGAAGCTTGGGCATCCTCTCAAAAAGTTGACTTTTTAAGTAGAGTAGTCCAAATACTTATATGGTCAAGTTCATCAAGTATAACCGATGCGGGACTATTTGTTTGCACTATACTCAACAATCCCCCTTCGAATAAAGAGTCACAACCTCTTTCGGGCCTCCCTGTCGTCACAGCGGAGAAGGAAACCCCATCAGCGGTGTTCTCTGTATCACAGGATAGTGGCCTGGGGTCGATCCATCCCTGTGATCTTCCACACATACGATTCAAAATTTGAGACATAACTCTAATACCACTTATAAGACTTGGACACCATCTCAAAAAGTTAGCATATTAAGTGGAATAACTCAAACACTTATATACCCAAAATCATACCTAAATCTAACCAACGTGAGACTATTTGTTCACACTACGCTCAACAGTAACAAAAGTTATAAATAATCAATAGACTAATCAACTAATTCTCATCAGCGGAAAGAGTTTGTTTTCACACTGGCGCCTAGTTTACTTTGGAAAAAAAATATATGACTAAAGTTTTTATCCTACTTATCCCATGTTAGCTCGTGTTGCTCTTCAGTTGGGAGAAAAAAAAAATCATTGCAATTTACATTATCAGATAATTTTGTCAACCATAGCAATCTATTTTTCATAAAAGAAATACTGAGGCTGATTCTTACGTAAACGAGAGTGTAGCTGTTGACAGCTGTTAATTGATGCGATAAATTGATTTGATTCGGTTAGATAGGTAAGAATATTCTTTTTCACCCCCTAAGTGAGAAGTATTTACGTATAAAACAAGTATCATCATTCATGAATCAAAAATAATCACCATCAACTAAATAAGGAGAAGAAAAGAATTGAAAACGACTTTCGTTATCAATGACGAGTAAATAGTATAAAAGAATGAAAATTCTCATTATTCTCATGAAGGGAAAGTTGAATCAATAAAACTTTTTACGAAGAGATTTTTCCAACAATTCAACCCACAATATGACCATTTTTTTCCCGTCGTCTTCTTTAGGTTTGAACTTTGCACAATGATTTTCTGACCCTAATAACACAAAATATTACCCATTTCTTGGGCTTATCCTTCAAGGCACGAGCATGGGCCAACGAAAAAATTAGCTCATCTCCAAGGGCAAACTTTCTTGCATCGCCCAACCACCCATTTTTAGTGTCCCAACTTGTGGGAAAAAGATCAGAGGATAAAAGTGATTGATAGAGTTTTTAAATGTAGTTGAGAAGCAGAGAGAGCAGCACGGTCGACCGCAAGTACACAGGCGTGCACATTTGGAGAAGAAGGCAACAGCGGTCCGATCGCCCGTTCAGCGGCCCAGAAGACCTGTTTTTTTGCACACTACAGTCGGTCGACCGACCCAAGGAGTCTACACATAGGCACAAGACAAATTGGGTTAGCGGTCGACCGGGCGGTCAACCGCTTCATGAAGCCAGTCGACCGCCCGTTCGACCGCGCATCGGGTTCAGGCTATTCTGAGTTGGTTTCAGCTTTCTGTTTTTGGAATCGGATTTCAATCCGAATTTGGTTTCCTTCAATTGACTCTCTCTTTGGGCTATGTAAAGAGGGTTTTTGTACTCTTATTGGTATCGATTGATAGATCGATCGGAATTGATTGTTGAATCTAAGAGTTCTAGGGTTAGTTTGTTTGTGAGATTTTTTACGGCCGAGTGCATAGTCTCTCTAGTTGAATCTTAGGATCACCTTTGTAACCCCTGTAACTTTGTTGTTTAATAAGATCTCTTTCCCTTTCTGTCCCGAGGACGTAGGCAATTGTCGAACCTCGTTAAATCCTTTGCTTCTAGCTTTCTCTTTGATTGTTTGGTTCGTGGCATATTGGTTTGGGATTGCCTTGGCATTGGGAACACCTATCTCTAGAGATTGGCGAGAAGGGATTTTCCCAACAAGTGGTATCAGAGCTTCCCAGGTTCGGCGTGGGATTGTGTGTCGATTCTAAGAGGATCATGGTCTGTTCGGCGCAGAACGTGTGTCAATCTCGGAGTGGCATTGGGACTGTTCATGGGATCGTGTGTCAATTTCAAAAAAGTATTTTGGATTGCTCGTGGGATCAGATTTGGTGGAGTAGATTGCTTCGAAAACTCGTTTAGGGTTTCACTTTGAGGTAAATATTCTACCTTTATCTAGTTTTGAATTTATTTCTGTTTGATTTTTCGCATTGTGTTTGACATTTTTTGATATGGTCGGAGTTAATCAATTCATGGTGAAGACCGTGAACATCCATCAATCGAAGAGCAATATGGTGAAGTTTGATGGCACGAAAAATTGAAAGGACAATGGAGATATCAGAAAGTTTAAAACTGGTGGTCTTGAAGATTTGAAGAAAAATCACTGTGCTTGCTATAAAGAAGTAGGACACTGGAAGATTGATTGTCCAAAGCTCAAGACGAAGGAGTCAAAATTAGAGTCCAAAGTCGTAATGACGGTATGTTTCTGACTCATCTGGTTATTCACTTTCTGTCATCCCTATTATTTGTTATTCAGAGGAATCTGAGTGAATTTTGGATACAAGCACTACTATCACATTTGTCCCAAATGTGAGTGGTTTGCTAGTTTTGAAAAACTAGATGGAGATTTGGTGACGTTCGTTGATGGTCACACATGCCAGATTGAAGGGATAGGTACAGTTCGCATCAAGTTGTTTGATGGAATGATAAAGGAGTTGAAAGATGTGAGGTATGTACCTCAGTTGAAAAAGAATTTGATTTCAATTGAAGCTTTGGAGGCACAGGGCCTAAGAAAGACTCTTGGAGAAGGTGTTCTCAAGATGTCAAGTGGCTCATTGGTAGTTTTGAAGGGCATTCGACGCAACAACTTGTACTACTTGAAGGGTAGTGCAACTTATGAAAATTTTGTAGTTTCAGGACATTTGGAAGATGACTCTACCAGGTTATGATAGATGAGACTCGGATAAGTTGATTTGAATTTCTTGAAAGATTTTGCAAAGTAAGGATTATTGAAAGGTCCATCTACCTGCAAATTAGAAATTGGTAGACATGGTGTTCTGGATAAGAAGATGAAGGTGAAATTTGGCACCAAAACTCACCGCTTGGAAGGCCTTCTTAATTGTGTTCCCATTGAAGTTTGGGGTCCTACCAAGACTACATCACTTAGAGACTATCGGTACTTTATCTCTTTTATTGATAATTTATCTAGGCGTTGTTGTGTATACTCAATGAGACAAAGATTTGAAGTCCTAAATATATTGGTGAAGTGAAAGAATATGATGGAGAAACAGACTGATAGGAAGATCAAGATGCTCCAAGTTGATCATGTTGGGAAGTCCAAGGATCAATTCCTACGATTTCGCCAGAACACTGGTATTGATATTCACTTCGCAATTGGAAAACAAGGGGTGGCTAAGGAGATGAACTGTTCCGTACTGGAGAAGGTTCGATTCTTGTTGTCTAATGCAGAATTAGACAAGTCTTTTTGGGCTGAGGCTTTGGAATATGCTAGCCATCTCATGAATAGATTGCTATCAACTGCGATAAGAGATAAAACTCCGTTGGATATTTGGTCAGATGGAGCTACTCAAGACTATAATTTGCTGTAGGTATTTAGATGTCCGACATACTTTAGTGTCATAGATGACAAGTTGAATCTGCGAGCAAAGATATTTGTGTTTTTGGGTGCAAGAGGAATATGAAAGGGTACAAGCTATAGGGCCCCGAAAATAAGAAGATTATGTTGAGCAAGCATGTCACGTTTGATGAGCATTTATTATTGAAGTCTACCATTTCTCAGCAAGTAGAGAGATTGAAGATCAAGGATGTATCGCAGTGGGTGGAGGTTGATGATACTCCACCATCTCCAGTTGGTTCGGTACCAGTTGGGATCTCACCGGATGTGACACCGGGTGGAGATCATGTAGTCGTGATGGATACTGAACCGGTTGAATTGTTTGCAGCGCAAGGAATCAAGTTGAATCCATGAAAAGTGGGTGAAGAAGCATGAATCTCAAATTGGTGAGCTAGACAAACTCAAATTGAAGGCTGTTGTTCTCCATGACGGTATTAGTAAAGAGATTTCAGCCAGTTGGGTTCGTTGCTGCAGATTCGATTTCTGTTGGTTGAGCTCGGTGGAGATCATTTGGATGAACTACGTGTGGCTTGATTCCGTTAGGCATGGGTACATAGGAGTCTAATGGCGCAGCCAGTTGATGAGTCAAAATTGGTTGATTCATTGTGTTCGGCTCAGATTTGAAAATCTTTACTAAGATAGAGAATTGTGGGGAGAAGATTAGAAGATAAAAAAGATTGATAGAGTTTTTTAAAATCACTTGAAAAAGCAGAGAGTGAGCAGCGCGATTGACCACAAGTGCACAAGCATGCACTCTTGGAGAAGAAAGCAACAGTGGTCGATCGATCCATTGACCGCCCAGAAGACTGTTTTTTACACACTATAGTCAGCTGACCGACCCAAGAAGTCTGCACAGAGGTACAAGACGAATTGGGTTAGCGGTCGATCGCGCGCCGGGTCCTGGCAATTCTGAGTTGGTTTCAGGTTTTTGTTTTTAGAATCGAATTTCGATCTGAATTTGATTTCCTTCAATTCGCTCTCTCTTCTGGCTATATAAGGAGGGTTTTTGTACTTTCATTGGTATCAATTGATGGATCGATCAGAATGATTGTTGAATTGATTGTTGAGAGTTTTAGGGTTAGCTTGTTTGTGAGATTTATATGACCGAGTGCGTAGTCTCTCTAGTTGAATCTTCGGATCACCTTTGTAACACTTGTAACTTTGTTGTTTAATAAGATCTCTCTCCCCTTCTGCCCTAAGGACGTAACAATTTTCGAATCTCATTAAATTTATGTGTTCTCATTTTCTTTCTCTTTTGTTTGTTCTGCCAATTGGTGACTATTCTCTGGTGTGCGATAATCTTCTGGTGGGTTCTTCCCAACACAACTATTGATGAAACATCTTTTAAAAAGAAAAAGAAAAGGAGGGTTATTTTTAAAAAAACCCAAATAATAAATAATTTTAAAAACCAACCTCCTCCCAACTTAATTCCAAAAAATTGACCTCTGACATGTCATGTCGGTGGTGAGGCGGTTTGTCCCGCCAGTGTGGTGTCTAGGCATGTCCCGGTTGTTGTTTGGTTCGTCCGAGGTTGCCAACCGCGGACAAGAGAATTATTTTTTTTACAATTTCTGCTTGTCCGGGGTAGCACTGGAACATCCTGGGCCATGATCCCGGGTATGTACGTGACCAATTATAAAAATAATTCATTGTTTCATCATCAGTTTTCAATAACAACCTCGGCTTACTCATATATGAAAGTATGTGGGAATGAACGTACGCCTGCACACATACTTAGATATATGGATCAGACGAGTAATAATAATAAGATACTAATTAATAATTCATTTTGTTGTTTTAAAGTTCGAGTTGTATACATTCAGATTACGATAATGTGAGGTATATGATATATAGATGAGGGTTTTCCTTATTTGGAGTATTTCTTCGATGTACGTATCTCATAAAGTCGTAATCTGGGTTGTACCACTGGTTTTGCCATATTTGCTTTCATTGGATTTTAGTTCGGATTTCCAATTTTGTTGTTATTATATATATATCTTCTGGTTTACCACCTATATACTACTCCATAGATCTTCTGATGTTACCATATTGTACACAGCATGTCTCTTACTTGACATTGCACTTTACTACTGTACTTAACCTTCTAACTTGCTTACTCTTAGTTTTACAAGGATTATTATCACTGCTTCTTGTTGATTCATACTGTTCTCTTATGCTATTATTGTGGACAGTTCGGGTTGTGCGTACTCAATGATGGAGACATGAGGTATATGGTATATAGATGGGGGGTTTCTTGTTTAGATTATCCCACGAGTTATCAATTTCATGAATCTATCTACTGAGCCCGTACAACTGATTTTGTCGCTTCGGTACATCTCATCACTCGATGCCTCTTTCATGTTCGGGTGTGTATACTCACAACACGGGTTTCAATACATGTTTTTTATCAGATTTATCGATAACATGTGCTTGTCCCTGCACACCACTTGGTATTCATCATACCACTCGTTGGGGAACTTCTAACTCGCCTGGATCTGCATGTCCAGATCCTTGAGCTTGGAGCTTATAGATTCTCCCGGTTGCTGATCAGAGATGTGCAGCGGAAGCATGGATCATCGGCAGACCGTTCAAAGTCCTCACCTTCCAGGCCCCCTGCTAGGCTCTCGAGTTTTCATTTTTATAACATGTGATCATCTTTTTATTGTTCATACTTGTATATCTCTTTGTATTCTCACATTTGCGCCTATCAGTGATGTAATATTCTTATAATATTGTGTCACATCCTGTGTTAACTTTGTAATTGTACTAATATGTTGGAATATATAATGCACCACGTACTTTCGTTCTCTGATTCTTACTTGTACTGATGCTTAGCTTATATATATGAGGGTATTTCTGACCTACGTATATATGGTGTTGTAACGTCTTTGTACTAGTGGGATCGGGGCGTTACACGCGCCGTTCTGGCCGACCTTCTTCTCTCTCCTCTCCTCTCTCCCCTTCTCTTCTCTCTCTTCTTTCTTTCTCTCTCCTCCCTTACCTTCTCTCTCCCCCCTCCCTGTTGCGACCGCCGATGGCCAGGGTCTCCGCCAGCCACCCCCAGTGGGTCGGAGCCGGCTGGACCCTTCTCCCCATTACTTTCTTTCTTCCTCCCTCTCTCCTGCATACTAGTTCTGTCTCTTCTTTCTCTCAGCTCTCTCTCTTATTTCTCCCTCTTAGTCCCTCTCTATTTTCTCTCTCCATAGAACACACACATAGTCTCTCTCTCTCTCTCTCATGGTGATTGTGGGTGTGGCCTGTGTGGTGTGCACGTGTTTTAGAGTTATGAGATTTGTGTCATTTTTCGAGATTTAGGTGACTCGCCTCATTATTGGGTTTCCCCGTTTCGATGGTTTGAGTTTGTATTTTTGGGGAATTTATGTATTTTTACTTTCCTGTGTTATAATTGTATTTTGTGGACCGCGATGGACTTCCTGGTAATTAGAGTTGTACAGCGGTAGCATCGTGGATCAGCAGTTGTCCTGTCTGGGGTCCTATCCTTCCAAGCCCCCATGCTCGTCTCTCGAGTTTTTCTTTTGTAACTCGTAAGCTCCTTTTCTGTTCATAATTGTATATCTCTTTATATTCTCGCATTTGCGCCTAATCAATAATATAATATTCTTATAATATTATGTCACATCCTGTGATAACTTTGTAATTGTACTCATATGTTGGAATGTATAATGCACCACGTACTTTCGTACTCTAATTCTTACCTTACTGATGCTTAGCGTATATATGTGAGGGTATTTTTGACCTGCATATATACGTCACAGTAACGTCTCTATACCCGCGAGATTGGGGCATTAACAGTGACGCCCCGATCCTGCGAGTACGGAGACGTCACTGCAGTGTATATATGAAGGTAAAAAATACCCTCATGTATATATGCTAAGCATCAGTACAACCAAGAATCAGAGTATGAAAGTACGTGATGCATTATACATTCCAACATATGAGTACAATTACAAAGTTATCATAGGATGTGACACAATATTACAAGAATATTACATCACTAATAGGCGCAAATGCGAGAATACTAAGAGATATACAAGTATGCACAGTAACAAAAGATGCTCACAAGTTACAAAAAGAAAAACTCGAGAGCCTAGCGGGGAGGCTGGGAGAGGACTCTGAACGGTCTACCGCTGATCCATGCTTTCATTGCACATCTCTAATCAATAAACGGGAGAATCTCCAAGCTCCAAGCTCCAGGCTCCAGGATCTGGACATGCAGATTCAGGAGAGTCAGAAACTCTCCAACGAGTGGTGTGATAAATGCCAAGTAGCATGCAGGACAAGCACACATGTATCGATAAATTCGAATCAAAAATATGTGCTGAAAATCGTGTTGTGATCATACACACTCGAACATGAAAGAGGCATCAAATGATAAGATGTACGAAGCGACAAAATCAGTTATACAGGTTTAGTAGATAGATTCATGAGATTGATACCTTGAGGGATAATCTAAATAAGAAAACCCTCATTTATATACCATATACCTCATGTCTCCATTGACTGAGTACACAACCCGAGCTGTCTACAATAACAACATAAGAGAACAATATGAATCAACAAGAAGCAGTGATTATCTGATAACTAAAGAATCTGTATAAAACCAAGAGTAAGCAAGTGAGGAGGTTAAGTACAGTAGTAAAGTGCAATGTCAAGCAAGAGACATGGTATGTACAATATGGTAACAGTAGGAGATCTGTGGAATAGTACACAGGTGGTAAATCGGAATATATATATATATATTTATAGAATAATAATAATAAAAACAAATTGAAAATTCGAATTAAAATTCGATGAAAGCAAATACAGCAAAACCAGCGGTACAACCCAGATTACAACTTCATGAGATAAGTACGTCGAAGGAATAATCCAAATAAAAAACCCTCATCTATATACCATATACCTCACGTTATTGTAATCTGAATGTATACAACTCGAATTGCAAAACAACACAATGAATTATTAATTAATATCTTATTATTATTACTCATCTGACCCATATATCTAAGTATGTGTGCAGGAGTACGTTCAATCACGCATACATCCATACAAGAATAAGTCGAGGTTGTTATTGGAAGCTGATGATAAAACAATGGGCTATGTTTACAATGAGTCTCATACATACATGGGATCACGGCCCAGGATGTTTCGGAGCTGACCTGGAACCTGCCACTAGGCAAACAAGAGGTGGGTCTTATTGTATTCCCATTCAGAAATGTAACATGAGGTAGGGAGCCAGCGCTCCCCTCGGACGCCTGGAAGCCCTCTGGTAGATTCAAAAGTTTGAGTTGCACATATACCTAATACCACTGTAAACATTCACCACTTGAAGTCCATCAGTTTCCCTCTTACCCGATATAAGTTATTCTTTTTATATTTTATTATTATGTAATTATCATATTACTGGAATAGCAAGAGCACGTCAGGTTCAGGAATTACAGGAGTATATAAGTACTAGAGATACATGTCACTGTATATAATACATGATAATAGTTACAGGATTCCCATAATGTGATAATCACAAGTCAGGTGATAGCAAGCAGGTGTCAGGTGTCAAGTAATACCATATTAGTAATAAGCACAATAGATATCACTATATAGAAAAATAATACTAATGCAGGGGACGAATACAAGAAAACGATACCGATACAGGGGATCAGTATGAATACAGAAAACAATACAGTTTTGAAAAACAGTATAATTAATGGTTTCAAACTCCTCACAACCATCAAGAAAAGAATAATAGTTAGAGTATCAAGCAGGCAGCTGGCAGGCAATTAAGCAATCACTCAATCAAATCTAAACAAGCTGGAGCGAAGCTAACGTACATCACTAGACGCCATCATGTTCGGTGTGGTTACTGCTCGCGACACAGTTACTGCTCGGCGTGGTTACTACCGCGTGTGGCGAAGCCATGCTTGCGGTGTAAATTTGCTCTAACGAAATTAGCGGTAAAGCGCTGAGCACTAGGTTCGCTTACCAGGCGTAGCTAAAAGACCTGATGATATGAACACACTCCCTCTTTCAAAGAAGTGGTTAGGAGCCCAAAGGGCTAATAGACCCGAAGGCAGAATAAGTACTTGCAGAGGTATTAGTACCAACACACGCATATAACATATCATAACTAAGTTATCAGTAGAGTGGTGAAGCCTGGAGGCTGAGTAAGGCAGAAATAAAGTTAGCGAGCAGACAAGCGAACAATCAAGTGGAGCTAAGCAAGGTGAAAATCACCTAGAGGGGGGTGAATAGGTGATAATGCTAATCAAAGGGCAATTTAAAAATTTAAAGCTACAACAATCACCAATCAAGAATCACAAGATGAATGCAAGCAATTAAGTATGACAATGAATATGATGAGCAATTAATAAGTGCAAGCAAAGTAGAGTAAGGAGTGTAAGAACAAGAAAAGTAAACCAATCGCAAACACAAGGATATGTTATCGAGGTTCGAGCACCCAGCTCTACTCCCCGCCTTCCCCAGAAGGATTCCGACCACTTCCACTATCACAAAGATCTCAAATACAATGGAGTACCCAACTCCTACAATCTCAAGTATAAGTAATTTCCTTGGTAGTCAAAAGACCACAAACTCTCTCTTTCAAATATCTCTTCCCTTACAAAGGTCCTTAGAGAATATGGAGTAGGAATGGAGCTCTTGTTGTAAGTGAAGAAAGAAAATTAAATCAGAGAGTATTTGAAAACCCTTCAGAAAATCAGTGAGAAATTCAGCACAAAAACTAAGAAACAAGTCTCTTTTGAAAGCCTTAAACTTTTGAATTTTCTAGCAAATAATTGTTGTAACAAATCTCTCCCCAAACACCCCTATTTATAGGAGAGGGCTAGGGTTTAGGGATAAAATATAATTACTGATGTTTAGGAGGTAATTAGATCAAAATATATCCTTAAACGAATTTTTAAACACAAAAGACAAAAATAAACAGCTCACTTAAAATCTGCCCGTTACTGTTCAACGGACACATCGGTCGACTGGGCCGGTCGACCGGTAGTTCAAAAATTCGACCGTTATAGGCTAGCGGTCGACCGACCCGGTCGACTGAGAAAACCTGTGAGCAAAAACAATATCTCGGTCGACCGCCCCGGTCGACTGGCAGACATGCACACTGATACGTGCATCTGCCAGAACTGCGGTCGACTGGTCCGGTCGACCGGACCAGACTGACACAGACTCGGTCGACTGCCCCGATCGACCGGATCAGGTCAAAAATCATTTTTGGAAAAGAAAATAAAGAGGATTTTGATTTTAACAAAAATACTTTTGAATAGGGAATAGAGTTAAACATAAAGATGTATTTGTAGGCAAAAACTTGTATGCAAAATATTTTTGTATAATTTAAAAGAAATTATTTTGGAACGAGCATGTGCGCAAAAACGTGTGTGATAGAGCTTCAAACCTATCCACTATTCTTTAACATACTATAAACTGAAAAACACAATTACATGAAGACTTCTTGTGCTATCTTCAAGTCTTTGAGCCATCCAATGCCTTGCTAGAGCCTTCTCTTCTATGATCCTTCCTTGATGTGCAATTTGCCTTCCTTACTTTGTGGAACTTAGAAGTTCTTGCAATAGCTAAGCGAATGGTCTCTAAACATGGTACAAACCTGAAACTTATCTTAACAAACTTATTAGTACCAAATAGCTCTAATTTGGTTTGTCATCATCAAACACAAAACAATTGGAGAGTGTAACCTCTTGGGCCAACAATCTCCCCCTTTTTGATGATGACAAAACAAATAGGCTATTAACAAAATATAGGGAGGAGAAAACTCCCCCTCAAATTATGCTATACATAAAACACAAGAATATGCTCTAGATACCAATAATTGAAATGATGCACCAATTATTGAAACTAATTAAAACAAATATATAAAACACAAAAATTGCTCTTGATACCAAATACCAAAACAATTAAAACACAAGAATACCAAAAATACCAAAACAACTAAAACACAAGAATTCATAAAACCAAAACATATAAATTCATAAAACTTATTTTTGTCCATGTAAACTTATTCTCCCCCTTTTTGTCATACATCAAAAAGGGTTATGAAAAAAACATGTCTATTCAATAATACAAACATTAAGTTCTCCACAAATGAACGAAAATCTAGCAAAATCAAGAGGTTTAGTGAAAATATCGGCTAGTTGTAAATCCGTGGAAACATAATCAATATCTATATCACCTTTCTCAAAATGATCTCTAAGAAAGTGATATCTAATCTCAATGTGCTTGGTCTTACTATGTTGATTTGCATTTTTGGTCATGTGTATAGTACTAGTATTATCACAAAATATTTTTATATGATCAAAGTGCAAATCAAAATCAAGGAGAGTATGTTTCATCCAAAGGACTTGTGCACAACAAGCCCCCGCGGCAACATACTCCGCCTCGGCGGTTGAGAGAGCTACGGAATTTTGCTTCCTAGAGGACCATGAAACAAGACAATTACCAAGAAATTGACATGTCCCACTAGTACTCTTTCTATCTACTCTACAACCCGCATAGTCGGCATCCGAATAACTAGTCATTGAAAAATCTATAGTTTTCGGATACCAAAGACCCATTCCAATAGTGCCCTTAATATAACGAATAATGCGTTTTACCGCATTAAGATGAGACTCTTTAGGACACGATTGAAATCTAGCACAAAGACACACACTAAACATGATATCCGGCCTACTTGCCGTCAAATATAAAAGACTTCCTATCATGCTTCTATATAATTTAATATCAACATTTTTACCTTGTTCGTCCTTATCAAGCTTGGTTGTAGTTGCCATTGGAGTGTTGCAAGCCTTTGATCCTTCAAGCCCAAACTTCTTTACTAGCTCCTTTGCGTACTTAGCTTGGTTAATGAAGGTTCCCTCTTGCAATTGCTTGATTTGGAGTCCAAGGAAGAAATTGAGCTCACCCATTGAAGACATTTCAAATTCAAGTTGCATGACCTTCTCAAAATCCTTGCATAAAAGCTCATTAGTAGATCCAAAAATTATATCATCAACATAAATTTGCACAATTAAAATATCATTATCAACATGCTTAGTAAAAAGAGTTGTGTCTACTTTGCCTTTAATAAAATCATTTGAAATGAGAAAACTAGAAAGCCTTTCATACCAAGCTCTTGGAGCTTGTTTCAATCCATACAAAGCTTTATCAAGTTTAAAAACAAAATCGGATGAACATGATCAACAAAACGGGAGGTTGAGAAACATAAACTTCTTCATTAATAAAACCATTCAAAAATGCACTTTTCACATCCATTTGAAAAAGTTTAAAATTTTTAAAACATGCAAAAGCTAGTGTCATCCGTATGGCTTCAAGCCGTGCTACGGGTGCAAAGGTCTCCTCAAAGTCAATTCCCTCAACTTGAGTGTAACCTTGGGCCACTAACCTAGCTTTATTCCTAATGACATTTCCGGACTCATCCATCTTGTTTCTAAAGATCCACTTAGTACCAATTATTGGTCTATCGTGGGGCTTAGGAACAAGGTGCCAAACTTGGTTGCGCTCAAATTGATTGAGTTCCTCTTGCATGGCAAGCAACCAATATGGGTCCGTCTCGGCTTCGAGAATGCCTTTTGGTTCATAATGAGAAATGAAAGCAAAGTTACCACATAGGTCATGGAGTTTGGAGCGCGTTGTGACTCCTTTAGATGCATCACTCATGATGAGCTCCTTAGGATGATTTGTAGCGTATCTCCAAGCTTTAGGAAGCGGTTGAGTGCTTTGCTCCTTATCCTCTTGAACTTCACCAATAGATTCTTGCTTATCTTCTTGCGCGGGTGAGTCCTTCAAGGATAGTTTCTCCATGTTTTCACTTAATGGTTCAAACTCTACAACATTCTCAACAAACACATTAGATTCTTCAAACTTAACATGCATGGATTCTTCAATGGTTTGAGAAGATCTAATGAAAACTCTATATGCTTTGCTAGTAGAGGAATATCCAACAAAGATAGCCTCATAAGCCTTAGCATCAAATTTACCCAAATTATCCTTAGTATTCAAAACAAAACACTTGCATTCAAAAACTTTAAAATATGCAACATTTGGTTTTCTAGAATGATACATTTCAAAAGAAGTTTTTGAAGAATTTTTGCATAAATAAATACGATTCGATATATAGCATGCGGTGTTTATGGCCTCGGCCCATAAATATTGAGGGAGGTCATACTCACTAATCATTGTCCTAGCCATCTCTTGAAGTGTTCTATTTTTCCTTTCTACAACTCCATTTTGTTGTGGAGTTCTAGGACAAGACATTTCATGCTTAATTCCTTTTTCATCACAATAAGTCATGAAGAGTTGGTTAACAAACTCACCATCTCTATCACTCCTTATTCTCAAAATCGGAAAACCCTTTTCTTTTTCAACTCTTTTTCGAAAATCTTAAAATGAGAAAAGTTTGATCTTTATTTTGTAAAAAGAAAACCCAGTAAAACGGGAAAAATCATCAACCAAAACAAATGCAAATCTACTTCCATTTAAACTCTTAGTTTTAGTTGGTCCAAAAAGATCCATATGAATTAATTCTAAAGGCCTAGTTGACATGATATCCTTGATTGGTTTGAAGAAGACTTGTTTGTTTCCCAAGTTGGCACGCACCACAAATGCGGTCTTTCTCAAAATTCAAGCAAGGTATACCCTTCACCAATTCCTTTGAATTAATCCTAGAAATATGGTCAAAAGATGCATGTCCTAATCTTCTATGCCAAAGCCAAGAATTTTCATCAAAAGCATTCAAGCATTTAGTAGAACAATCTAAATTAAGCATGTCAATAATATAAACATTGTTATCACGAAAACCGGTGAGAATACAAATATCAGATTTAACATCAAAAATCTTGTAAGAAGTATCATCAAAAACAACTTTAAGTCCACGATCACAAAGTTGACTAATGCTAAGCAAATTATGTTTTAAACCATCTACTAAAACAACATTCTCAATAATAGGAAATGCACCAATTTGAATGTTACCTATACCGATGATAGTTCCTTTGGAGTCATCCCCGAAGGTGACGGTGCCACCTTCCATGTACCTTGATAGGGTTGTGAAGTTGTTGATGTCCCATGTCATGTGTCTTGAACAACCACTATCAAGGTACCACCGCTCCCTACGTCTTGGAGCTTGGTGTGTACCTACATCAAACAATTTAAGACTTGATTTTGGTACCCACATTTTCTTGGGTCCTCTAGGGTTAGTATCATGAACCCAAACAAGATTATTTGTTCTATTTAGTTGATCATAGCAAAACTTAGCTAAATGTCCATTTTTACCACAATATGTGCATCTATACACTCTACCATATTTAAAAGCATAGTGAGTGTGTGATTTGTGAGCATGTGAAACTTTAGCATGAGTGGTGTGAGCATGAGAATTTCTTAGCTTGTGAAGTGTTAGCATGTGAAGTGTGCTTTTTTAGAAAACATGTTCTCAAGTTTCTTGGTATTAAAAGCACAATCATTTAAAACTTTTTCAAAATCATTCATTTTTGATTTAAAGGAAGAAATTTCTTGTTCATCAATAATAGGAGATTTTGCTTTACAAGAAACTTTGTAGGCATTAAATTTTTTTTTTGTATAGAAATGAGATTAGAAGAAATATTATCCTTTTCTTTAGAAACCATAGCAAGTTCATTCTTAAGAAAGCAACTTCTTTTTGTAATTTTATGCATTCAAGTTTCTTGTTATCATAAGTTTCAGAAAGTTCTACAAAAGCATGCACTAGAACTTCCTTACTTACATCATCATCTTCATCATCAAGGGATTGAGGGGTTACCTTGGGTGTGTTTGCCATGAAACACATATTAGCTTGATCCACCTCCTCTTCGGACTCGCTTTCCGAATCCCACGTAGCTTTGTAAGCTTTCTTTTCCTCCGGCTTCTTTGGCTTGAAGGAGGAAGTCATTTTCTTCTTGAACTCCAGACAATCCGCCATGATATGTCCGGGTTTGCGGCAATTGTAGCATATGATCTTCCGCTCCTCTTTGCCTTCAAATTTTCTCCGGAAGTTGAGCTTGTTCTTCCGGTACATCCTCTTGACGTTGCGAACAAGTAGAGTAAGCTCCTCATCTTCTTCTTCGTCATCTTCATCGTCATCATTGGTGGATGAAGTCTTGAAGGCTATGGATTTCTTCTTTGAAGTAGTGGCCTCTTCTCTTGCCTTCTTCTCCATCTCATGGGTCTTTAGGTTCCCAATGAGACTAATGAGGTCCATCTCGTCCTTGTCGTTCAACTCCTTCAAGGTGGTGGCCTTGATCTCCCATGATGAGGAAGAGCCCGAATTACTTTCCGCACCTTTTGATCGTTGGAGATGTCATCACCTAAGGAAGAAAGACCATTAGTGATTTTAGTAAACCTTATAGCCATACTATCAATAGACTCATCATCAAGCATTTTAAATGACTCATATTGGGACCTCAAGAGATCTATCTTAGCTCTCTTGACTTGTGAAGTCCCCTCGTGTGTGACCAATAAGTGTTGCCAAATCTCATAGGCGGATTGGCAATGAATTACCCGTGTAAGGTCATCCTCATTCAAGGCGGTTAATAAGGAGTTTTGGGCCTTGCAGTTAGCCTCATATAGTTTAAAGTCAAGGTCGGTCCAAGTGCTCTCATCACCATCGGGTGCTTCATAGGGTTTGGTCAAGGACTTGGCTACTAAGCTACCCAAAGATTGCAAAAATATAGTCATCCTAACCTTCCAAATTGGGAAATTGAGTCCATCAAATTTAGGTGGGGATTTAATGTTGTCGGCCATGTTTACTAGTGATGAATGAATGAAATGAAAATATTGATTAGCAAGTTTTAAGGATCTCTCTATGGATGTTAAGCCAAACCTAGAGTCCAAGCTCTGATACCAATTGAAAATCACCTAGAGGGGGGAGTGAATAGGTGATAATGCTAATCAAAGGGCAATTTAAAAATTTAAAGCTACAACAATCACCAATCAAGAATCACAAGATGAATGCAAGCAATTAAGTATGATAATGAATATGATGAGCAATTAATAAGTGCAAGCAAAGTAGAGTAAGGAGTGTAAGAACAAGAAAAGTAAACCAATCGCAAACACAAGGATATGTTATCGAGGTTCGAGCACCCAGCTCTACTCCCCGCCTTCCCCAGAAGGATTCCGACCACTTCCACTATCACAAAGATCTCAAATACAATGGAGTACCCAACTCCTACAATCTCAAGTACAAGTAATTTCCTTGGTAGTCAAAAGACCACAAACTCTCTCTTTCAAATATCTCTTCCCTTACAAAGGTCCTTAGAGAATATTGAGTAGGAATGAAGCTCTTGTTGTAAGTGAAGAAAGAAAATTAAATCAGAGAGTATTTGAAAACCCTTCAGAAAATCAGTGAGAAATTCAGCACAAAAACCCAGAAACAAGTCTCTTTTGAAAGCCTTAAACTTTTGAATTTTCTAGCAAATAATTGTTGTAACAAATCTCTCCCCAAACACCCCTATTTATAGGAGAGGGCTAGGGTTTAGGGATAAAACATAATTACTGATGTTTAGGAGGTAATTAGATCAAAATATATCCTTAAACGAATTTTTAAATACAAAAGACAAAAATAAACAGCTCACTTAAAATCTGCCCGTTACTGTTCAACGGACACATCGGTCGACTGGGCCGGTCGACCGGTAGTTCAAAAATTCGACTGTTATAGGCTAGCGGTCGACCGACCCGGTCGACTGAGAAAACCTGTGAGCAAAAACAATATCTCGGCCGACCGCCCCGGTCGACTGGCAGACATGCACACTGATACGTGCATCTGCCAGAACTGCGGTCGACTGGTCCGGTCGACCGGACCAGACTGACACAGACTCGGTCGACTGCCCCGGTCGACCGGATCAGGTCAAAAATCATTTTTGGAAAAGAAAATAAAGAGGATTTTGATTTTAACAAAAAATACTTTTGAATAGGGAATAGAGTTAAACATAAAGATGTATTTGTAGGCAAAAACTTGTATGCAAAATATTTTTGTATAATTTAAAAGAAATTATTTTGGAACTAGCATGTGCGTAAAAACGTGTGTGATAGAGCTTCAAACCTATCCACTATTCTTTAACATACTATAAACTGAAAAACAAATTACATGAAGACTTCTTGTGCTATCTTCAAGTCTTTGAGCCATCCAATGCCTTGCTAGAGCCTTCTCTTCTATGATCCTTCCTTGATGTGCAATTTGCCTTCCTTACTTTGTGGAACTTAGAAGTTCTTGAAATAGCTAAGCGAATGGTCTCTAAACATGGTACAAACCTAAAACTTATCTAACAAACTTATTAGTACCAAATAGCTCTAATTTGGTTTTGTCATCATCAAAACACAAAACAATTGGAGAGTGTAACCTCTTGGGCCAACACAAGGTTGGAGCGAAGCTAGTGCACAACGCTGGACGCTATCACGCTCGACATAGTTACCGCTCATGGTGAAGCCACGATAACGTACAACTATCACTCATGGTGTAACTACACTCGGACGGAATTAGCGGTAAAGCGTTAAGCGCTAGACTCGCCTACCAGGCGGGGCCGGAAGACCTAACGGTCTGAACGCACTCTCT
The DNA here is from genome assembly GCA_038442645.1 of Agave tequilana. Classification (NCBI taxonomy): domain Eukaryota; kingdom Viridiplantae; phylum Streptophyta; class Magnoliopsida; order Asparagales; family Asparagaceae; genus Agave; species Agave tequilana. Next base: position 54,851 of record JAVJIF010022731.1, read on the forward strand.
CTTTTGAGAAAGTGGACACAAGAGAGACCATAAGGTCAACAGGACCAGAGGGCCAAGTAGGTACCTGCATAAAATAATGTTAGCACACATAAGCACACATATGTACATGGTAATAACTAAACTACCCATGGAGCCCGAGGCAGATCGGGTCCGGAGGGCGAGTAGAGAGCCCGAAGGCTAAACGACTATGAATGGTGGGCCACACATGATAATGAAGCACAAATAAAACGCATCACAAGCAAGGTATAATGCAGGAAGTAAACTACATTAATACAAACATTCGTCACAAAGCTACTACAGACAGTCCTAGGAACTCTGCTATATACAAATACAAGTACATGGTTCACAAAATACAATTACAACATGGGGAAGTAAAAATACATAAATTCTCCAAAAAATGCAAATTCATCCTGAAAGTGAGAAAACCCAATAATGAGGCGAGAACACTTGCCTAATTCTTAAAAAACGCCACATATCTTGTAACTCCAAAACACGTGCACACGCGCAGGGCCACACCCACAATCACCATGAAAGAGAGCATGTGTTTTGTGGAGAGAGAAAATAGAGAGAGCGATCAAGAGAGAGAAAGAAGAGAGAGCTAGAGAGAAAAAAAGAGAGAGAGAACTAATATGTAGGAAAGAGAGAAGGAGAGGGGGAGGGGAAGAAGGGTTTGGCCGGCTCGGCCAGCCGGGGGCGGTCGCAACAGAGAGGAGAGAAAGAAGGTAAGGGAGGAGAGAAAGAGAGTAGAGATAAAGAGAAAAGAAGGGGAGAGACAGAGAGAGAATGAGTAAGAGAGAGGAGAGGAGAGAGAGAAGAAGCTGGCTGGCCAGGTGGCCTGCCAGGGCGGCGCGATGGCCGCTGGGTCGTCGGCGGCTGCGCCCAGAGAGGGAGGAAGAGTGGAGGAGGAGAGAAGAAGGGAAAAAGAAGAAAAAAAGGAAAAAAAAGAAAAAGAAAGAAGAAGAAGAAGAAGAAGGAGAAGAAGAAGAAGAAGGAGAGGGGGAGACGACAGCGACGGTCGCCGGAGCTGAAAAGGCGATCTTCGACCGCATTAGCGCGATCTTGCTGGTGGCGGCGGTGGTCAACTCCACGGAAGAGAGGGAGAGGGAGAAGAGAAGAAAAGGGAAAAGAAAGAGAAAGAGAGAGAGGGAGAGAAAGAGAAGTGAGAGAGAGAGGGGTTGTAAGAGAGGTCGCCGGAGGGGTGGTGCATCGGCAGTCGTGTTGGCCCAAAGGCCTATCACCCTAGTTTTGATGATGATCAACTCATGAAGTTATATTTACTAATGATCTTGTGTTTAATTAGTGACAGATTCATTATCAAGATCTTAGTAGGTGCATAGCTCAACAAAGGATAAAATGTCAAGATTTGGAGCTAGCACGGTGTGATCCAAGGAGTCTTGGATCAAGCTTGGACCAAGTCAAGAAGATGAGAAGCCTTCAAGTGAAGACTTCAAGAAGATGAAGACTTGTGTCTAGGTATAAGATTTTGTTTTTTGTTTTAGTTAAAAATGTAAATGATAGATAGTTGGTGGATTGCTCAAGTATACCATGCACACACACTCTTGATTTAGAATTGTCTTTTCATAAAGAATTTTCAGATTTAGAAAAGACTTTCATTTTGAAAAAACATAGTTTTGGTTTTTGGTATTCAAAGTCATATGTTTCAACCAAAACCTTATGACAAAAACATAGATATTACATTATGATTGTGTAGTGGATCATAACCATACACATTATGCTTTAAAATGAAATCAAATATCTTGTTTTTATATTTTTGTGAAGTTATGAAAACCAAGTTTGAAAATACATGTTTTGATTTTTGATAAAATTTGCAAGACGCTGAAATGATATGAATATGTTGATATATGTCTTGAAAAATTTTTATCACAAGTTTGGTTTTCAATATAATGTTAAAACAAGTTTATGGAATTTTTAAAAGTGTTAAAAGATTTTA